>JAQHUG010000321.1:642027-668244 GCA_028555095.1 Dicrostonyx torquatus
TGGGGCAAGGGGAGTAAATGTTGAAATGCGCAGGGTTTGATATAACTCATGAAGCTCATTTCAGTCATTGTTATTGTAGTCTGATCTTATCTCAAAGGATAATGATGCTACTCACAGATGCTAAGTGATGGTGAGACATCAATGATCACGTTTGCCTTTCAAATCCTCTATCTGGCAACAATGTGGAGAATTACACATGGGGTACTATATTAAAAAGCTGTCATGTTCTTGTTAAAATACCCTGAAAAAGAAAGCTCCTACAGGAAGGAATAATTTTGACTAATAGTACCAGGGTTTAGGGTGTTTTGGTAGAGTAGTCATAGAAACAAGGGCTTGAGAGCTGGTCCCTTTGCATCAGCTGTCAGAAAGCACAAAAAGATGAATGTTGCTATTCAACTTACTTGGTCCAAGTATTCAGTCCAGGATTCCAGGACACAGAATGCACAGTCTTAATTATTAAGTGGTTCCTCTCTTTTCAGGTATGCTAATCTAGATGACCACCCACAGGCTTCCTGCAGCCTCATTATTTAGATTATTCCAGATCCTGTTAGGTTGATTGTCAAGAATAAGCATCACAGTTGTTAGGATTTATGTAACAAAAAGCACAGTGCTTTTGGTGTATTGGTTTCTCTTACTTGCCATAGCCGTTTGATGACTGAGTAGTACAAAATCTGTTAGTCAAGTAACATAAGAAACAACATTCTATGCTGGTGATGAATTTAAGATCTCTTCAATACATATCCGGACTGATATATATAATGAACTGACAATCAGACTTACCCGAAAAGCTGATGAGCAACGTTCTAGGATTTTGGAAGAGACATGGCTATGTAAATTAAGATTCAAATAGAAAACATTTAGGTTTAGCTGGCTACTACTCAACCCATTTTTACAGTTAGAGAAAGACACAAATAATATGGGAAGTGAAATGATGGGTACTGCTGTATTGCCATTAAAATATATCCACAAAAGAGGGCAATGGGAAACTGGCTATAGTTTCTTTCATGGTATATCACTTGCAGAATTGAAATTGTATGGTACATTTATCTCATGTAATTTATAGGACATTTATGGCAATTTTACTTCACTACATATATACTAATAAGAAGAAAAGCCTCCAATATGTTTTATTTAATTACAAACAGCTTCATTGAGATTTAATCCATGAGTCATACAACTACTCCATTTAAAATATATCATTCAAAGGAGAGAGGAAATTATGTAATTACATTTAAATTAAATTTAGAAATATGAAAAATACATCATCCAGCAGTTCTGACTGTGCTCACAGAGATATGCAATATTACCATAATCACTTTTGAATCATTTCATCACATCCAAAAGAAACTTCACCATCATTGCCAGCCATTCTGATTTCTCTCTCTTTTTTCCAAGCTCTCTTCCTCCCACTAAGCTACTCCCTTATCTATTTTCTCCATTTTGTTTCTTTATATTTATCTATATCATAAATATCCACACACATATATAAATAAATGTATAGCATTTTGTATATAATGGTAATGCTATATCTACTTGGTGAATATCCAATTCTACAGCTTCAATAACTACAGTAATCTTTAGCAGTCACTATTTTCACTGTATTCTCTTTTGAGATCATCATAGATTCCATGTGTGAATGAGCTGTGAGATTAGTTGTTCACTGTCTAGTACTCTTCAACAAATACAAATTTCTCAAGGTTAACCCATGTCAACATCCCTCCCAAAACACATATAAGGATTTTATTTTAAAGGCTAAAATTGTCTACCATGCGTGCATACTGTATGAGTTGTTTTACTCGTCCAGTCCATACATCTGTATCACATATTTATATATTTATACTATAGAACTTCTGCTTACCCATTCATCTGTTCATCAAGACAGAGGTTGGTTTCATATGTTGATTGTATAAACACATTAAGCAATTTTACTGAAAATTGGAGAAGACTATAATAAATGATGAACATTGTGGATACAGGACACACAAGTAGACAGTAGCTGTTTATAAACATGTCCAATATTATAGCTCATCAGGATAATTCAAATCAATATGACATTGTTAGAAAGGCTATATAAAGCTATTATAGAAGATGACAAGAATAAAAAAAATCCATCAGAGATGTGAACAAAAGGGAATCCTGGCACATTATTGTCAGAAACTTGAATCAGGAAAACCGCTGTGGAAGAAAATGGTTTGGTTCCTTGAAATATTGAACATAGAGCTGCCTCTTGATCCTTCTCCCACACCAACGGAATCAATAATTCACTAGACACTTTAATTCCATATTGTTTTTCCTATTATAATGGAACACAGACAATTTGAACTATAGATAGAAAAATAAAGAAAAGCCAGGAAGAAATCAATAATGATAGCATTTGAGCATTTGTGCTGATGAACCAACTGCCTGATGATGACTCTGCAAATACCAAATCCAGAGAGGGAATGAGAGTTTTTATTTTCTAACTAGAAATAACTAATAACAATAACATTTAATTAAAATTTGATTAAAAAATGTGTGGATTCTTTTTTCTTCCTACTTTTGGCTGTGTCTTTAAACTGGTCTTGTGCTCACTAACCTGAATTTCATTCCCCTTGGTTGTATGGACTTCTGTTATTTTCATGTCTTTCTAATGGTATTGTAGGCTTTATTTTTCAATTACCAACTCTGAATGATTTAGCAAAGAAAAATTTTAATTCCTCAACTAAAAATGGGATTCAATTATGATTTTACCATTAAACTTCTTATGGGATTTTAACTGAGTAGGAGTCTAATAATAATTCTAATTGCAGTTCTATTAATAAAAATGAAAGAATATGTTCTCTGACTAGAACGTACAGATGTATAGCCAGAAGAAGTAATTGCAAACGGTTAGAGGCAAAGAAATGCTTTTAAGACATTATTGAAACACAGACATAAACAATGTGGCTTAGCTGGATAGCTGTGCAGTCGAAGCACACAGCTGATCAACTGTGCAAGCTTCTCTCAGGAATACCCTGGCCGAAAAAAAAAAAAAAAAGAAAGAATGAAAAGACAAAAATGTTAAATCGGAGTCTGAGTACAGGACAATTATGAACAGAGACAGGTCTTTGAGAAGGAGGCTGAAGATTAGAATCAAAGGGCATATTTTGTGTGTGCCCGGGGTGGGAGGGGAAACACTTTGGAAACTACATTGACTGTTTGAGCTACACAACCATAGATCACATTCACTGTCAGATTTTTTTTTCCTGAAAACCTGAAGGAAAACATCAAAAGAGCTCGTTTTCTCCTAGTGGCAGATGAGAAAAGAAACAAATAGAACATTGGGAATGTTTTACATAGAATAGCAATTAAACCTTTGAGTTATTATAGTATAAAAAATTGAAATTGCTGTTAACTTAGTATTATAGAATACGCTTCCTGGGTTTGTAATTTTGGTTATATCTTATAAATATATATGGCTAGGGAGAGAAGGATATGCGTGTCTTTGTTATACTGGTCAATTAATATTTGTAGCAATAACTACTAAATGGCAAGCTTATATATAGACATTGGAAATGCCTTCTCTTTTTCACTGCTGCATTTCAAGGTCAGTAATGATGGATTTTTAGAGAGCCTATTCTATTAACATCACTTAGAAGCTAAAATAAAAAATAAATTATACCACTTTTAATAATTTTCATTTAATACATATGACTTAGTGAACACCAACATTTCCACACTGTATGAATTTTATTTGAACAATTGATAATCATTACATTTTATTCATATTTTTAAAGGCTTAATCAAATTGAGTATTAGCATTTATTTATGTGCATGTTTACACATAATAACAATAATTATATTTATTTTAAAAGTTACCATAATATTAAATTATGTGGATCTCTCTATCTACATATATGATATAAAGAAATATGAAAAATCAACCAAAATCCATTTCCTTATCAACAAACTTCAAAACTATACTCAAACAGGATATGGTTTTGCTTCTCTACAAAATAAATATGACATAGCCTATTTAATTTAAGTAGTCACAGTTTAATTCACTTGACAGTAACCTTTCTTTATAAAGAAAGAGATAGGAACTACTTCAGAATTGTTAAAGTTATTCCTGGAATTGTATAATTCTTCTACTCTGTTCTATTTTGCATAAATTATGATTTGAAAACAAGCGTTTGTGACTGTTTTCCCTTTAAAGCAGAGCTCCAAAGCTTAACATTTCAAAAGCAACCCTTCATCTAGCAACACATAGATACAAAGAAATCACTCCAAATACAATTTTAATAGAGTAGAACTAGTCACAGGATGTGATTTTATTTTATCGGTGCAGAAGTTGACATTGTTAATTCATTCTGAGATGGATATGCAGAGGTTAAGAAGCTCAAGAGAACTAAGTAGTGTGTAAAAAGATCGAAAACAAACAAGCAAAAACCACACTGTGTTTCCAGGGCTCTCTACTCAGACTCTAGATCACACATACATGTATGTTGAGTCTGGCAGTACTCGGGCCTCCCTAGGGTTCCTAGTACAAAACTGGGGCTTCCTACAGATCCCTAATGCATTTGTCATTCATTCAGGAGCTAGTGATGGATGGCACTAATACGAGCAGATTGAGGTGAAGGTTTGGGTGCAGAGATCTGGGAAAGGAAAGATATGGGATCACCCCCACTCCAGTCAGGTTTGGGCAGTGGAAGTGAACTGCCCAAGGAATGAAAACGTGGTACTCCTGAGTGTTAATTATTCCTACATGAATGACCAGACTCTAGTAAGACTCATAGCTTCTGACATTAGCTTGTTCAGTCCCTGAAAAACTGGTGTTAGAACACTCAGCTATGGTTACTCATGGTTCCAACCAATGACATTTGATAATTTTCAAATTATACAGCGTGATAGGGGATTCTTCAACTACCTACTCGCAATTTGTATGTGACCATTTGCTATGACTTGTGTACTATGTATATATATATATATATATGTATATATATATGTGTGTATAGTTTATAGTAGTTTATAGTATATATATATATATGCATACATATTATATAGAAAAATAAAAGGCACTTTTTAATTTTTCCTTTATTTCCTAAACTTAGATATGAAAAGGAACATATCAGCTTTATTCCTCATTACATATAATATCATTTACTGGTGACATATCCATTCAGTTTTCAATGGGATACTAAACTATTTTGCATTGTACATTTAACTTTTCTTCCTTCCTTTTATCAGGGTATGTCTTGTTAAACTGAAATCTGGGACTCTGTGTTCTTGGGATCTTGTTATATAACAATATTTTAGGCTTCATTGAAAAACTTTGAGGTCTACTTTCATTGTCCAAGTTAAAAGAATAAAGGATTAGGGTAAGAAAGAGACAGATGTGAACATCAGAAGAAAAAAGAAAGGATATACATACAAATCAAACACACAAAATAAGTAATAGCTGTTTTGAGAAAGGAGAGGAATTTAAGAAGTTAAAACTTACACATCACACATTATATTCATTTTGTGGTGTCTACCTTCAGTGTCAAAACTAATAAGAAAAGTAGGTCTGTGGCTAACATTTCACAGCTGTAGATATTTAATGCAGAATGGGAATATTTAAATGCAGGCCAGAACCATTTTTTGAGGAGGAGGATATATAGAAAGGGTTTTCAAAAAAAAAAAAAAGAGAAAAAGAAGCATGATCATATTGGAAAGATAAAAGAAAAAGGATTTGTGTGTGTGTGTGTGTGTGTGTGTGTGTGAGCACCATAAGTATTGTGTCAGTGGCTGTTATGATTGTTTCTTGTGCATCTGCAATTAGAGATGGGTCAATAGGCAAACTCACATGAGCACTTAAGGACAGAGTTTGTTCTCAGTTTGGGGATAATGTAAGATACTGAAAGTGAACACACTTAGAGAAACCTTTATGTACCAGCTTTATCACCAGGAATAGTAAATAACAATTTTCTGTGAAGGATAGAGCATGCGGGAAGATAAACATTGAAACACACGAGACAGAGATTGTTGAGGCATCAGCTCTAAATAGTATGTCTTCATTAAAGCCCTCCACTCAGAGCTCGGTGAACCCTGCAAAAGAGGGGCAGGTAGATTATAAGAACCACTGGAAATGATGACATCAATGAAATGATGTCTTCTTGACACAAAAGGACTGTTGCCAATATGAATTCCCAGAAACTGTGGTGGAAGACACTGCATAGGTTCAAGCCAGACTTGGAGAGAGCAGGGATATGGTCACAGATTTCCACCCCTAAGCAGGAAACTACCTTCAATAGATACTTGTTTGCAAAGGAAAAAATAATTTCTCTAATAGTCTCTCATTGGGTATATTAACCACACTTGATGGTAGGTCTCATGTCCAGCAGTAGAAGGCCAAGAGAAAATGAATCCAATGGTAATTTTGCTGACTTTTGTCTCATATTGCTTTGTTAGGTAGGTGTTGTCTTACTCCTCATCTGCTTGTACATTATAGTTTCCAACTTGATGTGTGTTTATGTTTGTGTCTCTGTGTGTTTTCTTTTATTATAATGGTTTTGGATCTTTTGTTTTGTTTTCTTAAGTTTGCCTGTTTTGTTTATTTGAGAAAGAAAATGTGTGGAATGGAGTGGAAGGGGAGGTAAAAAAGCATCTAAAAAGAGTAGAGGAGGGGAAACCATGATCAGAATATATTGTATTAAAAGAAATTTACCTGCACCTGGGACCCTTTTCTTCCTACTAGGTTGCCTTGATATGAGGGTTTATGCGTAGTCTTATTGTAGCTAATTATATTGCTTTCAGTTGGTATCCTTGAAGGCCTGCCCTTTCTTTCTTTCCTTCATTCCTTGGACTAGGAGGAGTGAATGGAGGGCAAACTGCTTTCAGGATTTAATATGAAAAAAAAAAGAAAAGAAAGGAAGCCACACATGATTTTAATGTTTTACTTAAGTTACAGATGAAGAGGAATCACAAGAATTTAAAGAAATTAATAGAAAACTTTCTAAAAATGGATATATATATATATAGTGTTAACACAATTTAGAATGTTATGCAATGTGTAGAATTTTTATCAATAGACAAAATAATTCCAGTTTGTTACCACACAACTGCTTCAGAATATTTTACCTCTACAAAATAAATTAGGAAACATCAAGACAATACAAATAGATAACAGGACAGCATAAATCTTAGATCTAACTATATAACATCTATGATAATTGCGACAAATGGTGCAACGATACCTAAAATTTATGTTGTATTGTACCTAACACTATGAAAGCAACAGAATGTCTTAAACTAAATTCCATTGTTATTCATGTTTAGGAATAAACGTCTATTCGATACATTGTTCCATAATTCTTTCACTAAGATTGAAACTGAAATAAAAGAATATCATAACTATTGGTTTCAACAGTTTTGAATCTTACTCATTTTTGTTGTTAAGTCTGCCTTCAGGATAATATACACAGACCCTCTTACAATGCCTCAAAACATCTTGCCTTGGTTTCATTTAAAACGTCTTATTTCTAATATCCTATAGCATGTGCTTAGAGATTACCACATATGTCTTAGATAGGTGACATGTTTTTCTTCCTAAAGGTACTCATTAAAACATTCCACAACATATTGAGGAAATACTTCTTTTTCATAATTTTCCAAAATCACATAGGCTATGATAAATTTTGATACTCTGACTTAGTCCTAAGTATGCTTTCACGTCTGCTTGACTTATCTGCCATGATTCGCAGAGTTTATGCATTCATTCCTTCCTCTTTTACTCCCGTGCCACTTAGCAGGATGCTTGTTCAAACAATGCATTTTAATTAGTTTGTTTTCATTTAATTTTTTCTACATACCACATATTTTATAATCATGTCTTTTCCATCCTCTACCTCTTCCCTGGATCCTCTGCAACTCTCTACACAGCAACTTCATATTTATTTTTCTCTCACACCAAAAAGGTAAAGGGAAAAGGAAAGAAAATCTAAGGAACCAAACCAAACAAACAGAAAAAACAATCAAAACAAAAAGTGCACAAGAAACACTCAGTATGTTTTGTGTTGGTCAACTCTTCTTGTGCTTGGGGCTTTCCCTAGACTACCAATTGTATACCCCGTGATATCCTAATTGGAGATAATAATTTCCACTTTCCCACCAGATATCAATTGTAACAAACTTCTTGCATCTTTGTACCCACTTTCCCTTTCACATGCTAGTAATACATCATAAAAAATAATTATTTAGGTATTATGTGCAGCTATCCATGATTGATTGCTACAAAGTTATATTTTCATAAAAAACATTGTTTTTCTGCACAAACTTCAGAACCATAGTATTATAGAACCATAGTAAACTTATTTAGTGCAAAATCTCGTATAGTGAAAGAATAAATCTTTAATTTTATAAGAATACCAATCACATTAACTTCATGTAGACTATGATTTAGTGAATTCTTTTTAAATAAGCATAGTCAATAAATAAAAATTTAAATATTATATTCATTTACTAGAGTGTCAGTAGAATTTAGCAATCATCTGGCCATCAGAAGACAAACAGAAAAGTTCGAAAAGTGAAATTTTTCTATATTTCTGAGCATGCTATTTCTTTGGGAGTATGAGCATGGAAAGTTACTATTCTGGTTATGCCGTTGGCTTAAGTCTGTGTTTGACTCTGCCAAGCAGACCTGTTCAGTCATTAAAGCACGAAGAACAATTGCCAAGTTTCTTTGAGATTTTAAAGGACAAAAATAAAATCAATTTTCATCTTTTATTTAATTATGGGTACTTTAGGTGCAAATCATTAAAATATTCAATATGGGCACCTATATCTTTGCTACCTTCAAGTTTGAAGGATGGAAGAATTTGCCAAGTTCTTTGGGCTTTGTTTCTGAAAACACTAACAATTTGTTTCTTGAAATGAACTTGTGCTATTTTTTTCAGATTGATTTACTATGTTCAGCTCCTGGCAGGTGATTTTTTAATCTTTTTACATTTAAATATCACATAAGCCCATCATTTTCAATATCACTTACTATTTACATCTGAATACATTCTCTAATAAAAATATTATATATGATTAAACATGTGTATATATATTTAGTAATTCTTTTTCTTCAACATGCAGAAAATCTATTAAATTTTTCTAACTGAGTAATGAGATAACATAAAAATTGTGCACAATTAAATATTTTAGTACTAAGTGTATGGAATTCATTAATGTTTTTATGTGTATACGTAAAATATGAGAGAATACAAAAATACTTCTATTAAAATGTTTCATATATATTATATATTATAGCTTGCAAATTTATTTAGAATTAATTTTTTATTATTTAAATTTTTATTATTTAAAATATAACCATCTTATACTGACCTTAATGAATATGATTAATAAAATCCCAGTATAAAACTATAGAGCAAATTATCTGTGTTGCTTAAGGACAAAATGTACCATTGCATAAATAATGAATCATAAACATTTATTTTGTTTTTTTTTTAATAAAAGCAAAACATTTAGAGGTATACAAAGACCATGATTACGAGTAAGTCAAAATGCCCATTAAATATTTTTGAGCCATTAAAACAGTATTTTCTTGGCTGAGTGATTGATTTACAAATGTATGTCTAAATATATTTGTTGGTAACTGTTTTTAAAATTCATTCTGAGAATTCCTGTAGTCCTCAATGGAAAGAGAAGGTACATAATATTACATAGATAAACATTTATAGTCTCCCTTTGGCTTATGTATTTCTGATCATTATATAGAGCATAGAACTCACCACCACATTCTTATTTTGAGGAATACTAGAACAAATAGAATCAATTGCTTAAGATATTGTAGGGTTATAGGACACAAGAAGTTGTTTCAGCTTTAGAGACATGGGTTATCATCTTTGTAAGTTTTCTCATTACTTCTCAACTCTCAATTTATGTTGTAGATATTTCAACATCATGAAGTTAATAAACACTGAATTATTCCGTGTATGCTTTTTTACTTTTCTTTTATGTTTTCTTTGGGAGACAGGCATCTAACTCAGAATGTAAATGATGGTCTTGAGCTACTAATCCTGATATCTCCACTTTTGAAGTACTTTTATTGCGGACATTTTATACTAAAACAGAGTATGACTTTGTCATAGACTTTAAAAGTCGCAATTACTTTTTATCATTTGAAATACATGCATCACCAATTTTGTTGTGAAATTGTTAAATGACCAGGGTTCCATGCACCCATTTACACCATTGCAGTAGTTTTCTGTCACATCAAACAGTATTCTAAATTTGAGAAATCTAATGCATATTTTCTCTCATGTGGATTAGGAATCTGCATACAGTTCCCACCAGAATGTCTGAAGTGGCAGAACCTGCAACTATCTTCAAATTCAGATGGACCTTTCAAGTTTGCTCTCAGGACTGTAAATGGATTGTCTTCTCATGAGATATATTTCCTTTTGTTTTTGATTTTTTTTCTTTTGCCTCTGAAATGTCACTTCTCTTCAACAACAGTTTCTTAAAGCTTTTCTTAGTATAAAATATCAGAGAAAGAAAAGAAAAAAGAAGGAAAAAAGACAGAGTAGCAGGATCTAAAGTTTTGTGTAATTTAAATATGTTCATTATAATATATAATATAACTTAAAAACCCCAAAATAGAAATCACTATGTGTTTTAAAAGGTTGGTCTAGGCAGTGACACACAGATTGTGTGAAGCATAATCAGTGACAAAATTAGGAGGAGGTCCCTTGGACTAGATGGTGACTATAACAAATGTGCAACATCGACTGCCAATTATCAGCTGGAAATCATATTGTATTTCATGTTTAATCCTTAAACAAGAGACAAAATCATTTCAAATGTAAGTGATAGAAAAACCATCCATTGTGCTTGCTAATTTCTTGGGACTTTCAAAGTCCATCACAATGTTGATGGCTTTATCAGACATGCATCTTGGTATGAACAGGGAAAGCAATGAAAAATGCAGAGAAAGGGAAGTATTATGACAATTACTTATTTATTTTTGTCGTAAAATCACCATTGGTACTTCCTGAGTACAAATAACCTTCATGATTTTTTACTCCACTCATGTTATAATTTGTCTCAATTGGATCTACATACATTTGTATATTTTTATTTATATATACACACAGGTGTTTGCAAAATTATGCTTTATTGTGAATGACTTTTGCACAAACATTTTTATAAAGTACAAAATGTGCTCAGTTTTTAAAGACTAAAAAGATGGCTTACACATTGACAGCTTACATGATGATTTGAGAGTTTTTGGAGAAAGAACTTACATAAGATTCATTTATCCAACTGAGATAAGCATCAAAAACAAAAGTACAAAGACATTGCTCAGTTGATTCAAGAAAGTGAGTCATCAAATGGCCTCCAACAGTGAAGGAGAAAAAACATCTATTGATTAAAGATCAAAGTGCTAAAGAATGATTATGGTTTCCAAATGGATAAAATAGATAGTTCCAGGTTGAGAGTGGGAAAAGTAAGGCTGCCTTTAGTATATTTATGAAATCCAAAATTATCTTACTTTAGAAATTATGACTTTGTGTTATAAAAATGTCTAAATACTACTGAAAATATCACAAGTGATATTTTGAAGAGTTACTGCATACATATTTGTAGAAGAACTGGGAATGCATCTGGAATGACAGGAAGATAGCAACATGATCTATGTGATTAACTTCACATATTTGAACCTCAAGTGAATGCTACAAATATAAACATTAAGAAAAATTTACATATAGAAGCAAAATCCACAAGGTAGAATAGAGAAAGAGTTGAAATAAATAGAAGTAAAGGTAGATAAGAAATGAAACTAATAGAAAGACTTTAATGAGATACCTTCAAGAACAGTCCAGAGCCTGGATTTAGATTAAAGACACCAAATACTGGATTGAATCATTCCAAGGAATAAATTACTTATGATATGCCTAACACTAAATATAAAGACAAGAGAACATTAGGAGAATTGGATGATTAAAAATTTCTAAATTGAATTTTAAAAGATAATTTCAGAAAATAAAAGGAAAAAGTAGACCCTGCAGGTTTAATTTGAAACTACACTTAATGGAGTGTGGAAATCTGATGAAGCTTGCAGAGTATACGGATATAAAGAAGGAATTTCTAATGAGTAATCTGCTTATTGGGCAATATATCACTCTCGCAAGCAATGAAAGAAGAAAGAATGCCATCTAGAGACAGGATAGGAAGATTTTATACTCAAAATTTGAATATCTTTTTGAGGTTACCATATATGGTTAAAATATGTTAGACATATTTCTAACTTGAAGTACATGACGCAGGAGTTGTGGTCTGATGAAGCAGTATATTGTAAATTTTTCTCTTTTATCCCATACTCAAATGAGTGTTTCCCAAGTTAAATTATCATTTGAGTTATAAGAGAAAAAAAACTTTTATCCGGATGTAATTTTGCTAAATGTTAATTTTTAAACTCCAGGATTCAGTTCTATATTTTTCTTGCTTCATTTTTACAACATCCTGCCAAACAAGTTTTCATATAGCTTTTCTCGCCTTGTCTTGATTCGAACACTTATTATTACAACCATGACGGTTTTTTCAAAAAGTTATGAATATAATAACGTTCCTTATAAAATAAACTCATTAACTCTCATGCTTTCCCCTATGATATGAAAAAGAGATCACTTGAGACTTGTGTTATGAGAATCTAAATTTAAGTTCAGGGGAAAACAGACAGCTAAAATTAGCAAAGGCAATAAATACAACTTAAGACAAAGAATCATAGACTTACGAAAGATTCTTTGCTTTTTAGAAAGCATTTTGCTTCATTACCACCCTCCTTCATTTATAATGATATAGGCTTTTCCAGAAGCATAGCATCAAATTTGCTTTGAAACCCATTTCTTTAAAGTTTTTCTTTTAAAAAAATGTTTGAAATGATAAAATCATCTCATTTATTCTTAACCCCCTTCCCTTTCCTACTAAGATGTCCCACATACTCCCCTTGTCCTCTTTAAAATGCGTGGCCTCTTTTTCACTGATTATATGTTATAGAAATACATTAATATAACATGCTCCTTCTACATAATGTTACTTGTATGTACATGTTTTCAGGAATGAGTATTTAGTATTAGATAATCAACTCATATATTCTTCCCTAGGTAAACTATTTCTCTCATTCTCAGCATTTATTACTTTCTTATAGTTCTTTGTTTAATGTTGTGGCCTTGTGAGTTTTCTCTTCTCTAATTTACAATGTCTAATTTTGGCATCCACTGGAATTTTCCCATCTGTGCTGATAATGCACTCTAAGAGCCATAGACTATCTAATATAAAACCCAACAGCGGACACAAGAAGAAGGTCTTTTTTATTCAGGTTTCTCCAAAAGACATCCTAAACATTACAGTTGCTTTCAAGAGGCGGAGTCAGGTCATTTTTCCTGGAAACATCATGTGCTTCACACGCAGGGCCTAGGTGCCCCTAAGCTTGAACTGAAATGAAAGTCTCAGCCCTAAGGTCTAGTTTTCATGGCACCAAAGTTTCCAAGGAGGAGAAGCAACCAAAAGTCCTACCAGTTATAACACCCATGAAACACACATAGCTTGGTGATAACCAACAACCCCCATGCTGAACTTAAGACTCTTTTGACTAGAGAACACCGTTCCTGGTACTGTAACCCTAGCCAACTACCCAAGGCTAGTGAAGTTCTGGATCTTGGAGCAGAAGTTACAACTACCACTTTACTAAACTGGCATAATTATAATTGCATTCTAAGCATTTGTATTTATGCCCACAGATAAGTAGATTGCTCTCCCTTCATCAATGAAATACTTTAATAGAACAACAACATAAGGTATGGTCAATCAATGTTCCAGAACTCTTGATTATAGAACAATGATTATCTGTTTTTATATCCCCAATAATTTTCTCATTGGATGATAGCAGATATACTAATTAAGGACTTAAAAGGCTTACTGTCTAAACCCACATTTGTTGTTTCTTACTGCAATTAACGTTTAGTGTGTGATGTCCATACATGATTGAGAGTTACAAAGGAAACATACCTTAAAGCTTGACGTTATATGTCAAACTTACTACTCAGTTTTTGCATGCATTTGAGTGAAGATTAGTGCAGAAAAGTAGCCACTCAAAATGAAGAAAATGTTTCTATTGGCTGTTATGTGGAAGCAAGTGGTAAACCTATGGGTAATGTTAAATTTTGGTGTTACTAACTAGTCTTTCTTTGAAATAGTACTTCCCAGGGTCACATACATATTTGTATGTTCCCATATATGTTATGAGACTAGTCAGTCCACAGATTACATTTGCTTTCACTATTATTTTTTAAGTTTTTTACATTAATTTTAATTAAGATGTGTTAATTGGTTCAATGAACAACTCATATATAGCTATTATTTAATGTGATGAAGTCAATTTTCACTTGTTTCTCAGTCTGGAGAGATATGAATAAGTCTTCTTCTCTGCAGTCATTTGGGCCACTAGGCTATCTTCTGCTTTTTCAATGTTCTTGTGTCTTTAGGAGTTTCATTGCCCATGATTCTCAATAGTATATCATTGGGAAAGTTTGAGATTTACTTTGTTTGGTTCATATATTTACATAGGATGTCACTAGCCAGGATATATATGCAAACGTGTGCACAAGCAAACACATGCTTAACATGTGTCTTTATGTAATTATGTAAGGGCACAACAATATAGTAAAGGGCATCTAGATGTAGTAATCTTCTAAACAAAGAGATAACACATTTGACAAAGCATTGTTCTCTAAAAGATAACTTTTCCATTATTTTTAATAGTTGCCTAGAATGAGTTTAATTGTGTTGCTATTTGGACAGTCCTTACATTGTATGGTGATTTGTATTAGATTCATCTTTAGTCCTTGTTGTAAATCTAAAGATAAGAAAGCTGCTATTCAATACATTGCCAAATTTAGTTGATAATTGCTTCTCGTGGATACTGAAAGGCAAGAAAAGGCAGATGTAGGTGAATTTTAGGAATCATGTTGGATTTTATAAAGAAAAAATAGAGTTTCTGAAAGTATAAACATTATAGATTATGTATGACATTAGAAATAACACAGACATTTTTCTTTTCCATAGTTAAGCATTAAATATGACATTAGAAATAAACCCAGATTTCTCTTTTCCATAGTTGTGAATATGCATATGTTATATGTTTTGTTTTGGCTTTTTTGATCTTTGAGATCATGTATTATTACATTTTTGCTTTCTTCTCCTGCTTCCACATCCTCCCATATTCTCCTCCTTTATATCTTTAAAATTCATGGCCTATTTATTTAGCTGTTATTATGTGTACATTTGTATAAACATATTGATTCCTAAATATAACCTACTTAGTCTGTATAAAGATACTCATATTTCTATCTCTAGGGCTGATCATTTGGTATTGGATATCCAGTTGCTGTGTCCTTCCCTGGAGAAGGCACTCCCATTCTGAACACTCTTCCATTTTTGGGCGTCATTGTTCAGAGGTGAAGTTTCCTGGGATTTTCATCATTTGCTTTGGCATATTTACTGGTGTTGTCATTGTGTTAGAGACGCAGAACACACTTTACTCACCATAGATCTTTAAATGAGGGTTCATGTATTTTCACAAGTACCCCTTTCATGTGTCCATCCATGCCTTTAAACCACTGGCAGGGAGATAAAATTAACATAAGAACAAAATGTCCTTAGGATCAAAAGGTTTTAAATGTCAAAGGACAAATTGAGGAGATGGTAGGTTGGTATGCTTCAGGAGACCATGTGGACAGTATCACACTAATGTCAATGCCGAATGGTGTTCACAACATAACTTCTAATAGGCGTATTTCAAAACTCCCCACTTTTGTTCTAAGAAGTGTTACAATCATCATCTTTATCAAATCTATTATATTTAATGCTTTAGTGTGTTTCCTGGCATGAGCAGTGGCACATGTATGCCACTGCTCTCATATGGCTATAAGCCTCGGTATTATTCCTCACATCTGATTTTGTCTGACGAACGGTCTCTAGGTTACTCCTTTGTATGCCAGGCTATGTGACTCATGAGTTTCTAGGATTCTCCTGACTCTGCCTCCTACAAAAGATCAGTGATATAACAGATAAGTTGACTACATCTTAATTTATATGAATTTGAACTCAGATCTTAACACTTACATAGCAAGGGTTATACCCATTGTAGCATTCTGTTGGTCTTTTAGTGAATGAATATACAAATTTATGTATGACATTAGTATGTGATGTACGCTGGTGATTTCAAGTTCTAGGAACAAGAAAGGATGCTCTAGGAATATGAAATAGTAGCAAGGAAATTGATACGCTTGGGTTTTTCTCTTATTTTCATAGTGATATTTATTCAAGATGAGAAGGAGCAAACTGGCTCCCTCTAGAAGTGTCTCAGGACTTTAATTTAGTACTTCTATCAAAAATCTGCTTTCAGGAGTCTGTAGATGGTTAGCAGAAATGATCTATAACTTCATTCCTCACTAGGCAAACTTCTAAATCACATTCTAATTCATAACACACATTGCTGAAATTATCCTTGTGGGTTTATTGTGTGTGTGTGTGTGTGTGTGTGTGTGTGTGTATGTGTGTGTGTGTCCCCACGAAACCTTAAGTTACTAAGTTACACAGTATAATAGAGACAATTGCTGGAGAAAAAAAAAGAATAAAAATTGAAAATTTATCCCCAAGCTTGATTTTTAAAAATTATTTGTGTGTTATTTATGAATATACATGTACATCTCACTGTGTATTTACCTATGTTGGGGGACTATAGGTTGATGTCAGTTTCACAATAATACACGACACCCTTAATTTAACCCATGACCAATAGTGATCTGAATTCATGTCCTTATACCTATCAACTGAGCCATTACCTGGACAAGCCCTTATGCTATCTTAATCAGAACACTCACAAAGTACTCAGGCTGCTATATACATCACCTAAAATTTATATTTTTAATCTCTTCCATGAAATTGGTATTTTATTCTCTATAAAATAAAAATAGGCCTTTCAATTGCTTAAATGTTTTTTTTAAGAATAATTACTAACCTAAGCAAAATGAATTTATTTACTGAAGACTATTGGGCTTAGAACAATGACAAGAGAATTACTGAACCCATAGATACTAGTATAGATCCAGGTTAGATTGTAAGAAAGAAGATCTATTGAAGGTTTTATGTAGGTTTGTTTCTGCTGCTGGGATTTCTGTTGTTTTCTTTGTTTTGTTCTTGCTTCAACTAGGATCTCCTGTCAATCATCCTTTCTTATTACTTCAGTGGGATTGGGTTCCTGGCTAATATGTCTTCTGTCTTATCAAGCATGGTTTTTATTTCTGATTTCTCAAGCAGTTTTTCTTTCTCTTCTCTTCCAGAAACATGGCTTTAGAGATTGCTCCAATTTTATGTTTTCTTGTGCCTGCCCCATCAGTTTCCCCAGTAGGTTTATTACTACTTGTATAGACTGAATTCCTACTCTCAGTAGTAGAAGCGAAAAAGTGTATCTCTTTCTTTTTTCTTTTATTGGAAGTTAAGAAAATCAAACTCTATTCTTTGCAGATGAAAATATAAAGAATCCACTACACTAATATTTTACATCTTGCAACACTCTAGGTGCACTGCAGATTGATGCTTCAACTTAGACCAAGTAACGATTTTTACTAAAGCAATGCATATATTAAATTCTGTTTTTTGATTCACCTATTTTAATCAACCCTCTTTAAAATTAGTATTTTGAAAGTAGAAGATTAAAGTAGAATAGCTAAGTGCTCTCTGTTACACTGAGTCATTTTTATACTAACAAATGTTTGCATTAATTATCCTTGGCAGATGATGGTATACATTAACACCAGTACAGAGCTTGCTACACTAGTCACAATACACACAAGCAATATTTCCAGATACTCTCATGAAAACAATAAGCATTGCTGAATTATATTTTGTGTGTAGTAAATACAAAGGTAGCTAATATATACTCATTTTACATGTTACATTATTCTTATATTAAAGAAGTTTATTATATATAATTTGAGTACTCTGTTGGCAAGGAGTAAAGAAAATTTGCATTATATGAGCCACAGATATCTCATTGTGTGTATATATTGAAGGATATATATATATATATATATATATATAAATAATATTGAAAACTCCTCTTAATGTTGCACACTAGGACCTAAACATTGACATATGAGATCTCTCATTCTGTTTTTTTATGTTTCTTAGTATGACACATATTTCCTGAACAAAAGATGCTCAAAGGAAAAGGGAAATTTAAGTCCAATAGCATGAGATTGTGTCAATGTTTTCTCTAGGCACTAAAACACAAAATTCAAATATATTTAGTTTGAAAGTCATCTCTTTAAGTATTATCTTTTATCATATGTTCAGTATGCTAGATAAATATAGAAATTTCTAATTGAGCATTAAATGATGACATTATATGCAGATATGCATGTACTGTACTTTCTGACCAAAATAAATTATTTTACCTATATTAATATAATTCTTTACAGAGAGAATTATAAAATTAATTTGAGATGCTGAGTATATTTAGATTTGTAGTCTACCACAGGAAAGAATAGTGTGTTCAAGTAGTTTTTCTTTTCTCTCTTTATTGACTTACTTATACAGAGCATTGCTACTAGAAGTAAATTAATTTCGCCATTATATTAAAAAGTTAAATCTCTAAATGGGAACATCTCTGTGTGAAAGTACTTTGGAACAGATATTATAATAAATATTTATTTGAGAGAGGAAACATTGATCACCTATAATACATAATAATTTTGTTAAAATTAATCTATATATTGTAAGATATATTATCCTCCGTTCCCAGGAACTATGAAATCAAGTGATTATATTAACATATCAGCATAGTCTAGTGGAAACTTTCATATTCCTGTTTTAGTCCATTAAGTATCAAACTTGTTACTTATCATTCAACTTAAAATAGTTGTATTTAATCCAGTTTGTTAAGAACTAATGAAAGCTAACTTTCTCTTAGGCATGAAACCAAATAAAAGTAATTACACCATTTAATATCCCCTGTTTGGTTAGTTTTTTCAAACTGCAGAGATGCACTGACCTGTAAAACCACGAAGCAGTTTGTGTCTAAGTTAAATAAGGCTTTTTCGCATTCCACTTGAGTCAGTTAAAATTATATTTAGTTTATGCTATTTGTTATCTTACTTCCAGCTGTGTACCTAAGGTCCCAGGAAGTTTTTGAAGACATCTTGAAGCAGTTATAATCAAGAAATGCGTTATGTGAAAAAATGTGAATTTGTTGAATAAAATGAGTGTTTTTTGATAAACAGAAAAGAATAATGACGAGAATGGCATTTGAGAACCCAACATGTCAGGATAATTTAATTTAACTTATGAAGACAACTATATTTTATTAAACGTAGATAATATTTCCTAAACTTTAGTTATGGAAAAAGGGAAAGCAACTTTTGGTTCTGGAAAAATAGGATTTATCTGAACTATACCATCTTTAAATAAATTGACCACCCAACCTTCTCTATTAGGCTACATATATATATATATATATGTATGTATATATATATATATACATATATATATGTGTGTGTGTGTGTGTGTATTAGTATATATACTAATTCAACAGTTTTAATAATACACTTCTGTAAACATAGCAGGACTCTTTCCCTAATTGTGTTTGTTCCACACCTAGAAGCTGTATCTCGTATCAAATGAATTTACTGATTCTAAGCTCTTTAACTGCATCACGTTTGTTTAAAAAAAGAAAGAAAGAAAGAAAGAAATTAAGAAAGGCAAAGCTTAAGAAAGGCAAAGCTTTTATATCATTGAGCTAAACTCATACTGTGTGAAAACAATAGATCCTTAAAAGTATAGTGACTTGGCTCAGATATAAAGATTTTCTCACCTAGCTTCAGCTACCCCTTCAGACAGTCCTCTACGCCACTGCTGAATACTTTGTGTCTGGGCCGTGAGAGAAGGAGCAGGAAATAAACTGCAGGGAACTTTCATTTCATGCTAGGCTCTGGTCTGTAGGGGTATTAATTTGATAATAATAGTTTAGCTGCTTTTTCGAAAAGTATTTTGTTTTAAGTAAGTAAAATTTCTTTGAGAGTTTTGTAGTAAATACAACTTAAATATTTTCCACTACTCTCCATTATATAAAGGGAATATCACATGTTTTGTAATTAGACAGACAATTTATTCATAAAATATTTTATAGGCAGTACTGACTTGTAGAATTAGACTATATTGTTTAAATATTATGTACTTTTGAATATATACAAATAATAGAATAATTTTCTGCCTCATTCAGAACCATTTCAATTAACCTGAAAAGAGCAAGCAGGTTTTCCAGTATTTTATTTAATAGTTTATCAGTTTGTTAGTTTATATTGAAATAAATTTCCCTGGGAGGTTTTTATTTTATCCAAGTGGTGGTAATTTTCATTTGTGTATGTTCTACCAAACCCCCATGATTCATAATAGTTATTTGAAGTGTAAGACGAATAAAACACAACATTCCTGGGTGATGCATGCCTTCTGTGTACTCCAAAAGGCAATGTACCAAAAATCATAATAGTTCTTGAAAGCATCATTAATTGAATAAAGAAGTCGCCTGAGGGGATAGGAGCAATAAGTTTCTTATTGTCATAGCTAGTGACTCATTTGAAAACAACTGTTTTCAATGGGAATAGAACTATAATAATCTTCTTTGTTGAAAATGGAGATATTTTGGATACTCTATAAAAATTCTTGTAAGTAACTGACTGGTCTTTATAATAACTTTTATTCTTTTATTAATTTTGGTGGTTATATATAATCATATTTCTTCCTTTACTCCTTTCAAACCCGCTCATTACCTCTGCCCACTCTCCTTCAAATTCAAAGCTTCTTTATTCCCTAATATTTACTGCATGCATATATGTACGTACATACGTATATATTCCAAAGTATAACATTTCAGTCTGTATAATGTTATATGTACGTAATTTTTTCTGAGTGGACCTTTTGGTGCTGAACGGACAATTGGTGTGATCTTCCCTGGGGTGGAGCACCTGTCCTACTCTCTGCTTTCCTAAGTGGCCTGTAGTTCTTTGTATGGAGTTGAGGCTTTGTTGGCAAGTTTTTTTCTGTACTACTGTTACTCAGGGATATTGATGAGAGCCTAAAAATATTGAGATACCAACAATTTTGCAAGATGACTTTCTGTTAGTGCATACTTTTCTGCTTGATGTCTTGGTATTTATTCATGTGGCACTTGCACTGTACTATTACCGGTCCCCTTTCCAAGAGGAAGTAGGCAGAGTAGCAGAAATGTCATCGGAGTCATTTCCGTGTTATAAATAAATAACTGTTTCCTTAATAAGCCATCCTTTATAATGACTTATGTTCTTTAGTAGTTCATATTGTGTTGTATTTTAATATTTTAATGTATAAAAGTGAGCAAGAGTATTCTTTACAGCAATCAATTATTTTTATTTAAAAATCAAAATATCAAAGTAGTAGTCTAATATTTTGAAAGAAATTATTTTAAACAACAGATTACATAAAAAGCTTTATATAAAATTTTTACTTATTCCTTTAGTGGAACTGTCATTTGTACAGATTTGTCATATGCCCAAATTCTATATGATTGTAATATTTTATTACAATAATAAATATTGCAATATTTATTTAGTGGAACTTCAGGTACATTATATATACCAGCATAGAATCTTGAAAAATATGCCCATGGTTTGTTAGTATGTTAGCAGCAGAGAAGTACAGAATGTCTGATGATATTTTGTCCAAACCATATTTGACTTTAACATGAATCTCAATCATGGAATTATCTCCCTTAAGTTTCATGTTACAAAATTGTCCTATTTATATATGAGCACACAGAGTGCATTTCTCCCTTTCAAAGCATATTGCTATTACACTATTAAACTAAGACAGCATTTTAAAGGTGACCAATTTAGAAAAACACACTAGATATTTTAACCATAAGTTAGTTATTTTTTTTTAAAAAATTCAATGGAATAGTATCAATTGGATACTCTCATTTTGTTATTGCAGAGTAATACATAAAATATTACAATCATATAAAATTTGGGCATATGTCAAATCTGTACAAATGACAGACTATAAAGGCAGGATTTAATATTTAATTTGCTGATATCTTTGTTTTTTCCAGGAATCACATACTGATAATTGTTCCCAAATTACTGCTCTGATCAGAGAGACATTATGATTTATCAATTTCAGTAGCTTTTTGGAAAAGTGTATGACACAAAAACAATCACTTTAAAAATCTATTAAAGATATGCATTCAAAACTTTGTATAATTTACATAATTAAAATAGTGAAGATAAATTTCAAATGTAAATGTATCTTATATTAAAACCTCAGAAAAGTATATATCCAAATTTTGGGGGGCATCCCTGTCATATAAAAGCAAATATTTATTGATATGAAATAGTAACCAATAATATTCAGTATCCAACATACATTGTTACATTTGGTTTGAGTAGAGGTCTGAATTCCATCTACCTGTGAATGGGTCTTAGTTTTTCTAAAAGCAGCATAAAACTGCAGGAAATAAGATAAAATGATCCTATCATTAATTTCCATTCGGCTCTTGTCATACATTTGCAACATCAGCTTCTTTAAAAGTCCAAAATCATTCCAAAATCCATAGAAAATACATAGCTTATTATTTGGTTATTCAGCCTTATTCATATAAAGTTTTACTGATCTGCCTTAAAGTGGGTATGTTACAACTCCTGTATAGCATTGTCTGGTTTCTTAAGCATTACTTAAAGATTTTCGACCATAATGCCGGTACATATCAACCCCAGTAGTTAAATAGAATTACACATAAAATACATTTTCCATCTTAACTACTATTATTTAAGAAATATTTCAAATAAAATGGTGAATATCTCTTTAGTTTCCTTAGTTCAAAGTAAATTTGTCTTTGAAAACTGTCATTTTACTGATTGTATAGAACCTACTTCTTAACAAATCTTGTTCCATTTATTGATTTAGTTAGTTATGCTCAACATTTCCCAACTCCAAATAAAAACTTAACCGTAGAGCCACAATGGCTGTTCTATGCTCTGGTGGAGTTCCTTCCTTATATGGGATAAGGGTCTGGTTCTTAGGGCTATTCTCTCATATGCTATCTACCCGATACAAACAGAATCCATGCTTTCTTTGCTTCGTTTTGATTTACTTTTCTAAATTTCAGCGACCTGGGATTGTATGATGAGCACTTTCATCTTGAATGGTGTATAAATAAGAAGTGGTTGAGGCTGTTAAAGTGGTGATTGCTGATATTAAAACAACAGCCAGTGAGATCATTACCACTGTAACTGGGAAATGTTTCACATCTCCAATTTAGTTTAGGAATTTCATTTTCGGGATTCTAGTTGCCTTTATATCCAGACACTTTAGATCTGTTCTCAGTCTTCCAATCTCACTTTGGAAAGCTCCTGTTGCTCTCAGAGTGAATATCCACTTGGGAAATGACTGTTCAAGCTAATTCTCATAAAAATATTTCAATTTCAAAGAGACCTTCATTACTTTGATTCCTTTTAGACTTTTTTTTTTGCAAAAACAATGGATAACACTAATATGTGGATGCCATTTCTTTACTTCTCATAACTGATTTCTTACTTACAAAGACCTAAGATATTTCCAAAAAAACTATATTTCAGGTTGTGAGTCTCCAGTGATTTACAGTTTTCTTCCATTTGCTGCTACTGTAGTCTTCAGCAAATGATAGCATTATTTATTGTACTTCTCTGTTTTTACTCTCTCTCTTGCATGCGCGCTCACTCTCTCTCATTCTGTGTCTCTTTTTCTCTCATCCCTCAGTCTCTCGCCCCTATTTTCTGTGTTGTGTGAATGTGTAGTGCTTATGCCAGTGTGCCAGATTCAAATCCAGAGAACTCAGGCGTCTTCTTCCACCGGTCGGCTTTATTGCCTTAAGACACTTTCTCACAGTGAAATAGAAACTTGCAGTTGTTTCTTTTAGGCAGGCTACCCAGCCTACTCTCTCATTCTCTGCCTCTGTTCACCCCAAAGGTTTGAATTTTAATGCTAGCCATGCCTGGTGTTTGACATGAATGCTCAGACCTCTGGATTAGGTCCTCATGCCTGGAGAACATGTGCTGCTGTCCACTGAGCCATCACACTAGCTCCTGGATTTAATATATTGAACATCAAGACTCATGCTCCTACCATGCCTCCCAGCTTTAATATAATTGCTTTTCTTGTCTCAGCTCTTAGAACAAACTTACGTCATTCGTGTCTTTCTCATGTCTTCATCACTCAATCTTTCATTATTTTTTTTGCTATGTCTCCCATACTTCATGTAAGAACAATTATCTTCCATAGGAAATTTCTATTTCTTGGTTTCCTATTGATCATCTGTCTCTCCTGTCCCAGAAGGTAAATTGTGAAAATATTTGGAAAAAGTGGCAAGCAATGTAAAATAGAATATTTATCTGTGGATAACTTGTACTTTAGACTGACTTTTTATCTTTATCATTGTTAAAACTAGACTTCATTTCCTATTGTGAATCAGAATCATATTCATTTACTTTATCTACCATCTGCTCCCTCAATAGGTATAACATTCTTAGTCATTCTACTTATCAGAACAAATAAAACTATTTGAATACGACTCCCTTTGATTTTCCATTATATTCATTCCTATTAGCTCTTCATACATATCTAATTATGTTCTTTCTCCCAGTCTCAGGAAGAGAACTCCATTTATAGCTGATATATATCCTTCTCATGCAGATCTGTAGTCTTGCCTTATGGACTCTTTGACATCCTCATTATTTAAATTACTTTTTTTCTGTGACTCTGTCATTCCCTAAGAAAAGCCCATCTTAAAAATCTAAATATGTTTTCATCCTCCAAGTCAAAGATAAATCAGAAAACAGGCAGTATGGCAAAGGAATTTAACTTGAGTATGGTTTCTGCAGAGAAGTGTAGACATGGAAGAGGGAAAGCAGAATGTACAGGACAGAATATAAATGTAGTTATAATGTACATTTCCATGGGATGGACTCAGAAATAATGTCACATAGGAAGAACAGATGAATGATTTCTGTGAACTTGGTTGATAGATGAGACCACTGTCCTACTCACAGATGTGTCACTCTAATTAATACTCATTTCTTCTCCCTTTCATTTCTGACTTCCTATGTCCCCATTGGAAATCCACCATAGGTGAGGGGCAAAGGAAGCTGCAACTAAAATGCCAGCCTTGGAGGCATTAGAACAGGTAAAGAAAAGAAAAGGACCTGGATTTCATTGATCAAATGAAGGCTTTTATAAGAGTAAAAAAAATGCTGAGTTTCATAAAATTCAACCCTCTTGTAGATGTTCCCACACTATCTGTGTCTGCGCATGTCCCTACACATGTTTCCACACTATCTGTGTATGCACATGTCCCTACACATGTTTCCACACTATCTGTGTATGCACATGTCCCTACACATGTTTCCACACTATCTGTGTCTGCTCATGTTCCTACACATGCTCCCCAACTGTCTGTGTCTTCACACTTCCCTACACATGTTCCCACACTGTCTGTGTCTGCACATGTTCTTACACCTGCTTCCACACTTGCTCCCACACTATCTGTGTCTGTACCATGTTCTTACACATGGCCTCTCACTGTCTGTGTCTTCACACTTCCCTACACGTGTTGTCACAATGCCTGTGTCTGTACATGTTCCTACACATGTTCCCACACTGTCAGTGTCTGCACATGTTCCTACATCTGCTGCCACACTTTCTGTGTCTGTACATGTTCCCACACTATCTGTGTCTGCACATGTTCTTACACATGTTCCCACACTTTCTGTGTCTGTACGTGTTCCTACATATGTTCCCACACTATCAGTGTCTGCACATGTTCCTACACATGTTCCCATACTGTTTGTGTCTGCACATGTTCCTATATCTGCTGCCACACTGTCTGTGTCGGCACATGTTGGGACGATTTGGAGTCATGGCCTCCAGCTGCTCTTCCCTGTTAGAGATCTTCTGATTTGAGTTACTAAAAGCTGTGTCAAAGTTGTTTACCAGCTCTGCTTCACGAGCATGTGTTGCCTTGCCTTGAGGATCAGGGGATAAGGTTTTCACCTGTTGGCCCACCTGACTGTTGGGTATATAAGCCTCCATGGTGTTATTGAATAAAGGGCTTCTTACCAGTGACTAGAGGTTCGTCTCTCTGTCTCT
>JAQHUG010000321.1:679316-718330 GCA_028555095.1 Dicrostonyx torquatus
TATTTTCAAAATACCTATCTGGATTAATTCAGCAGCATTTATAAACACATGACTTTTAGCAGCTTTTGCTCTTTCCTCAGCATTGAAACAATTCAAAGAGAACATAATAACATACATTATCCAGACTTTTTGTGTATTTTTCATGTTTACATGGTTTTATTTTAACCTCTGTTTCTTTTATTTTTATTTTTAATTTTTTGCTTTTTGAGAAAGGGTTTCTTTGTGTATCTTTGGCTATCCTGGAACTCACTCTGTAAGCCAGGCTATACTTGAACTCACAGATATCTGCCTGTCTCTGCCTCCAAACTGCTGGGCTTAAAGGTATGTGCCACTACACCTTGAACTCACAGAGATCAGTTTGCCTCAGCCTCCCAAGTCTTGAGAATAAAGGTGTGTGCTACCACAATTTGATCTCACAGAGATCTGTCTTCCTTTGCCTCCCAATTGTTGAGTCTATTGTATTGTATGCCACCACACCTAACTAACTACTCTCTTTCTTTCTTTTCTTTCTTTTTTTATTTAAACATACTGTAAATTGTTTAGAGGCCTTTTTTTTTTGTCTGAAACTATCTTTACTGTCTCTCTATTTTTGACCACACCAGTCTTTAATATGCTAAACCATATGGCTAAGATTAAAGCTTTCACTTTCATAGCTGGATCCAACCCATTATTGTTCTTCCAGAATTTTTTTTCACCAAAGCTATATCACACTCATAGGTTAATATTCTACTCTTTATGTAGTAAAGCTTCCTAAAGAAGGTGGATAAAATGTTGTAAAAGCCACATCTTCTGCTCAAAGCAAGTGCTATTTAGAACTGTAATTATCCTAAAAGTGAAACATCAGCAAGAATAAATATGGCACTAAAGATTTCATCAAGTTATTGTTTCATCAAAAAATGATATGCATAATGGCAAGGATGAGGTGCTACTCTGTTCAGTTCCCAATAATCACATTGATTCTTCATGAACTACCTCATTTTCCTATGCTCAGCTCAAGGTCAAGGGAAAATAGAATCGTGCTCTGCAGTCCCGACAGGATTTAGTCGGGACTAAAAGCACAGTGCCCTTTGCTTTTCCTTTACCTTCATCTTGCTCCTGTTTCAGGCAAACAGTCTCCTATCTGAACTTCAGCATACTTTCTTGAGGGGAAGAAATGTACACATCAAAGTTGGGGGAGGAGATATGGAGGAGATTTTAATCTTTCTGTCTGAATTACTCCCTAATCTATTTTATTTACCTCTTTGTTGAGCTGTTGTTCATGTTTTATGTCTTCCAGAGGCTCTCTAGAACATCATATGAATTTTGTCAATATTTACCCTATAATCTTCTAATGGGTAGAATCTTGCAACATTTCTTCTAAGTGATCCATAAAGACTCTGACTCTTTTCTGTGAGCTATCCTTCTATTATGACTTCTTAAAACTTCAAATTTGTTTGTTGATAATTAACTCCTTCCAGGGGTTGTTTCTACCCTATAGTTTGTTGTCCAGACATGTTCCTGAGGCAATTCAGGCACAGTGTAGTTTCCTTATCCCAAGCCATTATTACCCAGTCAAGTTTACTTTTATCTTTTTACAAATAATACTTTGTTTATTACATATATTATATGTTTGAACTACTTATAAATATTACTAAACTATTAATACTTTGAGGACATAAGATGTCCTGATTCTATCTTCAAATGAGAGGAGTATTTTTTCCTAACTCTTTGTCATCTTATATATCTCAGCTTCTAAACCATTTTGTGTAGTGATAACTTAAGAAAGCAAACACACAACATTTCATAATTTTCCTCAATTTAGCCCAACTGTGCATGACCAGAGCATGGTCCAGTTTCTGTCTCTTTCAATATCTTGCTCTATCTTATTCTCTTGTTCATTAATAGCTCTCTTAGTCTCTTTTTGATTGACAATTCTGTTCATCCATCTCATTCTGCAACATATACTTTAACCCAAGATGGAAAGATTCAAAGGTTTCTGTATTCCATAGAGATGAGTTTGGAGGTGTTCCTCCTAGTCAAAATTCAGCTGAATACAAGCATCTACCCAGAGATAAATGTAATTAATCACCAAAGGAATTCTAGTGGGATATGAGGGTTAAATGAAAATCCTAAGGGATCTAGGGTTCCCTCTTTGATTATGATCTGTTAGGAGCCTGAATGGTGAAAGTTGGTCTTGGCAAAGGATTTTGAGTTAGTTGGAAGGATCTCCATTTCAAAGGGATACATTCCAGACGAAATTCCATCCATTTTCTAAAATTGTGACCTCTCTCTGGTGAGGATATTTTCAATCTAAGATATTTTTCTTTTTTATAGTTTCTGCCAAATCTTTTCTGAGCTATGATATTACATGTTATTTTACCTTTTAGGAAAGGCTTACCAGTCATAGAGGGATGGTTCCAAGAAAAGGCAGTTGCCAAGAAAATCAGTGAAATTCTTAGGAAGATTCTTGGAATTAATGTTAAGAATATCCTATTTTAAAAAACTTAACAAGTTTTAGTATCTCTATTTTGTGAAAGAAAAACCAGCTAGTGAATGAATTGGTATGAAAAATCTGATACGTTTCTAAACCTCTTCAAAAGTGAAGCCATGCAAAGAATATCCTTTAGTTCATTTTAGATCTTAGTGTGCACAGAACCTGGCACTTTCTCAAATAACACCTTGGCTCTATGCTATGCATGAAATTTAGTTCTAAAAACACCACATAGCCACATCTCTCTCATTATTAACCTGAATTACTGGTGGATGATTCTTAAACTGTTTATCATTTCTGTATCTTTTACTTATTATTTTCATACATGATCTCAATTAAATTAATTTTACTCTTGGCACACTAGCAGAAATATGATAGCTCAACATATTATTTACATGGGATGAATATTGCTTGTCTTAGAATTTATAGATCATATGATTGAAGATATAACCTAGCAATTTATTTTTTGTTTTGTTTTCTGAGTAGTGTTTTTCTGTGTAGCCTTGAAACCTGTCCTGCAAGTCACTCTGTAGACCAGGCTGACCTCTAATTAACAGATATCTACCTCTTTGCTTCCCAAGTGCTGGGATTAAAGGAGTGTGCCACCTTCGCCTGGTGTATAACCTAGAAATTTTGCAACAGATATTTGTTATATTATTGAATAAATTCAAAAACAGGGATCAAAATTCCCTACTTGCAGAACTCCTCAAACTAGGACCAGATTTTTCTCTAGCTTGTTTAAACATGCATGTTTCTGACTCTGTTTTCCTGCTTCTGGATATATGTATGTTATATTCTGCAGTGTAGGCTGTGGACAGACAATCAGTTCTGCTGTGTAAACAAATATCAGGTTTCTATTTTATTTATCTTTACTACATCAAAATTCAAATGAGATTATGATTTACATCATAGTGATCCTGATGAATGAATAATATAGTATATGTGTATATTTTATAAATAAAAGCATACATATGTAGAGAAGTTACAAAGATATTATTTTTATGAATGCACATACAAATAAGGTAAATGACAGAATTAATTACATGTTTCAGAGGTAATTTACTAAGGGTATATGTGAATAAATATCTAGGTCTTATCAGATGCAAGAGATATATTTTTAGTTTCATGAAAGGTGAATGTTTTCTCTTTAAAATCATATACCAGAAAAATTTTCATATAATTTAAATAAAGTACATGTGTCAATAATCTCATGTGTAATTTTTGTATTGAACTAACTATTCAGAAGCATTTTTAAATAATCATCTAAGAATTATAAGATACTGTCTTTTTCCTAGTTCATTGTCCCTAATGATTAAAGGGTAGAAGGAATGACGAAGCCAGGACAGGTGGTTATGTTAATTAAGAATGTATTAACTATGTGCTAATCACAAGTGGTAGTTTATGTATGCTTTAGTAAACTAACAAGCAATTTTCCAGAAATCTCATTCCTGCGAGGTCTAATTATTTTTAAAGAAATTTTAAAAAGTTAAAGAGCAATTAACTCTCTGTCATGATGACTCAAGAATGCTCTGCTATAGAATTGTTTAAATAACAATAGGATCTTGTGCTATATTATTCCAAAATACACAAAAAGATTCACTGAACCAAAACTTCACTTATCCCTAGCTGTCATATGTTCACATCTATTATGAAGTTATTTTATGTTTGAAGAGATTGAGCCATTAATTCATTGTGACCCTAGGCATGGAATCAAATAAGCAGCAAAAAAAACCCATAGGGTCAATTATAGGAATTGATCTTTTCTGTTCGTGTGTCTTTTAAAGTGTAAACCATCTACACACAGTTATAATTATGTTCTTAACCTGTAATTAGTAAAAGAATACAAACTTGCTTTATATGTAAGTTAATAAATGAAATCTATGCATAAATTTGCAAAGAGCCACAATTTAAATATAATACCTTAAAAATTCCCAGGTATTCAACAATTAGATATAATTAAATATTACAGAAATTATTAAAATAATCCAGAACTTTTGCTGTTATACTTTAGCCACGCTAATTCTCTTGAGTAAGATACTGCTCTAACATAATTTGAAAAGATTATATAAGATTCTAAAAACATCATTGTAAATTGTAGTTAAGGTGTTATTTCCTTATGATGTCCAAACTTCACTAATGGATGAGTATTTCCCCAAGACGTAAAATGTATTAATTATACGTATGTAAAATAGTTTGGTATAGCTGAGAAAGAAAAAGACAAGGGTTCTACAAAGTTTTTTTATGACATAGCATCAATTAAATTAATTTTTGAAGGTTTTTAATGAATATCAGGCTAAGTAACAATTAAAATTAGCCAACATGTTGCCCTGCTCCACATTTTGTGTCTCTGTGTGTCATAGTCTTCCTACAATGAAGTCTTTTTAATTTTTGTTATATTAATCTTTATCTACAGCACTCATTATTTGTTTGCCAACAAAGGCACTGGTTGAATTTACTCTGCTGTAATGAAAGTGTGTTCTCTGAGCCCTTCTTCTTCACACTTTTGGTCTTGAAAACTGCTGATTTTAGTATATAGTTCAGGCAAAGAAGACCATTCCTAGGAAAAGATGCTTTATGTGTCCTGTGTAGTGGAATAGAAACTGAAAATTAATCCTAATGATGGTTTTGGTAATTGTGGTCCTAAGTACTGAAGCTTTTTCATGAAAATCTGTGAAAATATCTAAAGGTTCATTCATGAATTTGCCAATGATAACCTCAAAGTTTCCATAGGCATGTATAGATTTTACCCCCAAATGGGTGCATTGTTAAGAAACAGAAATGTAAAATATGAACTTTAATGAAAAATAATTTTAAAAACAAACAATACAGCTTACTGAAAAGAAGTACTATTTTAGGAATTGTAATTGTAGTTTCATCCAATTACATATTTACCTTTTATAGATGTTTGTTACAGATACCTTTCCTTCTGACTAAGTAGAAAGCTAAGACAAAGGAATGTGCCAGAGAATACAAAATATTTCTTTTAATAGTTTATTGGAATTAATATATCCCATCACTATAAACTAGCTTAGATATAATCAGTAATTACCATTTTCAAATTACATAAAATATGACACATAATTCTGACCAATAGCTCAGAATTAACATGCTGAGTTGTAAAGAACACATAGAGAAGCAGTTTTTAATTTGTTAATGAGGGAATACACGATGCTGTGGTAGTAAAATTTGGTACGTTGTAGTTAATGAAATTGAACACGATTTAAATATCAAATCATACTTGATTGGGGAAGGGTTAAAATATTTTTGCAGACATATATAGGCAATCTAAGAAATCTAGCATATAGTTTCAAATGTGTCTTTTCATTTTATAATATGTACACTTAGATTAAGATTCTCTGAACATTCTCATAATTTAGCATGCCAAATTTGAGTCCCTTAAATGATGAATTGAGAGTTTATGGAAACAAATAGATTTTTATTTCTATTTCCCTGTGAGGACTTAACAGTCTGAAGCACAGTGTACAAGTCTCATAAGTACTTTATGGTAGATTTTCATGAGTGGAACTGTGTGTGATAAGCTTCATAGGAATGCAATTCAAATGAACTATGAAATTCAGTAAGACTAAATTTCTCATAGCTTTAACTTCATGGTAAAGAGTTTGTTCTATAGGACTGAAAGTAAAATAATCATCACTGAAATAAAGAAATATTATTAGGAAATAATATAAGAGTATAGGGAAAACAAAGCTTTAGAAATTAAATCGATTTAACTGATGTTACAGTCAAGATTTGTGCCAAAGGATGTAAGTTAAGTTAGCCCTCTGCTGGTAAGTTACAACACAACCCTGTAAGGACTTGAATTGAGGCAACTGTCGTAAGTAGGGTCAGAAAATCACAAATGTTCTTTAGAAATTGGAGGGTGTATAATTGTGAGAACTTAAATGTGGAAATGGAAGCATCAGCCATTGAGGCACCGCATAAAATTCCATACCAAGTTTAAGAGTCTATCTGAGGTAGCTGAGCTGGCCAGAAACATAGCCCAAAGTGTGATCTATAAAACAAAGGGAAATTACAGACTCAGCAATGCTTACTTTGTGTTGGATTAAAGACTAGCGGCAAGGGAAGTTCTTAGAGACAAGACAAGAAAAGTGACTGTGAATTTAACATGCCGAAGTACCGAGCTCTGAAGGATATTTAGAGGAAAAATGAAAGAAACTGCCTGGTCTTAGTGAAACTGGAGGGATGGAATGAAATCAATTTTGAAAGGAAATGGTCAACTTTTGAGTGTACAGTGAATCATTTTGATTATGACAATGCGTTCAAAGCTTACTCAGCTTGCTATTAAGATATCTTACCACAGACCTTAGAAGTGACACTTTGTATAAAACTGGACCCTTATGTCAGTGTCCCAGAGTCTGTAGGTAAAACAGTAAAGCACTGAGCATAAATCTTTCTTTCAATAATCATGTGAGAGGTGATAATAGTGATCAAATGTACACACCCTGCATGTTTGATGCTTTGCTGTGTTTGCTTCTTTGTTATCTGAGTGTATTCTCTGAGATTCTACATAGAGTCTATATACAGATCAGAGGAAACAGCTTTTAAAAAAATATATTAACACCTTGCAATGTGGTGTTCAGTTGTTCCCCAACACTAATGATATGGTGAAAGTGAGCTAGATAATTAATTTCCCATCAAACTTTTTAGAGAGCACAATTTTCAGTGATTTATTACGAATTTTTCTCCTTCTGTATTCATGAATTTCAAAAAATGCAATTATAGAGTGTGTTTCTATAGCATAATTTTGCTTTTCCACCTGAACATCTTAAGCTAGTATCATCTTCTGTTTTAAAAATCTCATCTCAATGTGAGAAAAATATCATCAGTTTCCAATGTGCATAATAAACATGCATTGGACCATACTTACCGTGCTACTTTTAAATCTCCCTTCAACACTAAGGTGGGACATTATATGTTATCATAATCAGAAACCACAGTATTCAAATCATGGATATTTGATAGCAACATATGCTCTTTATCAAGCTCACACGAGTTGTCATGAAATGAAAATGGGGTATTGAATTCAATTATATTAAAAGCAGTTTCTAAGGTTAAAAAAATTCATATAGAAGATGTACAGAGCTTCCAGAATATAATATGTGCTTCAAAATTTTCATTTCTTTTATTGTTCTTTCACATTACATCAAAACACTTGAATCCTAAACTTCAATTGTTTGTTTATTTTAAAAAATGATTTGTTTAAATATAAATATTATTGAAAGAGTCTTGGGGAAATTATGACTTCTAATTTCTAATAGAAGATGTTAAAACATATATTTCAAAGCTATTGACTCAAATATCTATCTCACACATAGACCACGGGTTGAGTACATCTATCTACAAGCAAAGAAAGTACCATAAAGTAAATAAATCAGAAATCCATCAATGCAGTGCTGAAAATGAAGATTACATAATGCTGCCACATACATACATGCACGCATGCATGCATATATATCAGGATTGCTGAAACTGGAAAATTAACTCGATTTTAAAAAATAATTTAAATTAAAATCATCTAATGTAAGAGTTTGGCCACAAATTGGTAAAACATATAAACAGTCATCCAGAGTGATTTAGTAGTGTTGTGTCATTTTAAATACTACAAACAAGTGGCAAAGATGGTAGTATGAGAATTTCCACAATTGTGGAAATAGAGAGAAATGAAAAAGAATTAAAGGACTGGTTCAGAAATCAAGTAATAGATCAGAATATTTAAAAAAAGATGTGATTTTAGCCAAGACATTTCTAGAATTTAATTATCTAGCTAATCACAGTTTTTCAATGTAACTATGCAAAATGTTATCAGAATTTATACATGCATTCATATACTTCAACTTAATAATGAAGTATTTGAATTTGGGGACTATGTGTGATTGTTCTATTTGAGTCTTCTTTCAAACTCTCTAAAAATTGCAACAATCACATATAATGGCTGTCTGATGAAAACTGAGGAGGGGTTTTGAATTCTCCAGGCTAATTATTTGCAGGTGCACATGTGCAAGGTGACAAAGGTGTGCTTCTTTCTCATGTCTGTTTAGTTATGGTGTAGGGAGCATACAAGGATTGACAGAAATTTACTCCAGGCATACTGAAAAGCTTGCCAGGCTGTTCACATTATGCTTAAAGCAACAATCATTTCCAAGGCTTATATGGAGTCTTGCCAGACTTCTGGAATTTAAAATGGCTTAAGGACTGCTTTCATCTGTCACTTGAGATGCCCTGACATTCAGAAACTTTGTACAAGACCTTCTGTGTATCAAATTAAGGTCATTATGTGGCTCTAAATATGGTTTGAAAAATTGTCATAACACATGTTAATCTCTGCCACCCATTTTTTAACATGGCTAGAGGCATTTTATTCAACATGCTTATTGGGATTCTTCAATGATCTGTGTCAGAGATTTTCCTCATAAAATTGTAGCTTGCAATTATATTAAATGTTTATCTCGGGGTATATGTATCTAGGTAACTTGGCTGAAATAAAGCACTACTATTATTCTATCCATGTTTCAAAATATGAAAATATTTTAGGGAAATCTCTTTTTTTTATCAGGGTCAAAAGTAGTGGAGAGTAAGTCAAAAGTAGTGGAGAATAAGTCTCTAAGCCTCATGTTGTGGAAGAAAAATGTAATTGTTGGTTTCATAGCACCTTAGGAAGGCTATTCACAGTAGTATCACCACCATGAGAAGCTTAAAGTATCCATACATATATAACTTTCCTATGATTAGTTCTGAACCTCTCCAGAACTCATGTTGATGTCCGTGTCGTCCACATCTTTCCAAATGTCTTCTTCTATTTTTCCTTGAGTCAAATTTCATAATTTTTAGTGATTATTTCTCTTATAATACTAAGCATTTGCTTCTATTTGATCTCATCTTTATGAAGACAGGACAAGAAGATGGCTTGGGATAGGAGAAACAAGGACATTGTATTATTTCTGTGAGATAGCTGGAGTGTAAACGCCTTGAAATATACTTGAAGTGGGTTTGGTGGTTGTTTGTCTTTTCTCTAAGGGCATCATTTAGTTTCCATGACAAAATAAAATTGAACTTGGGAGCCTATGTTTTGTAGAAATCTGAATGTAATTGGAATACATAAATTGAATCTGGATATTCAGTCTGTGTTCCAGGCTGAGTATATGACATTAAACACAAGTTAAAGAACTAAGATACTCAAATTTCCCTTTCACCAAATCATATTCAGTAAAAATTGATGGATACAACCAGATTCCAATTTTATATCTTATTATTTTCAGTAAGATTGAAAAGATTTCTCCCATTCAGATTATGATGAACTTACTCGTGAACTGAAATCTACAGTAATATGGAAGGGGCAAAAGTATATGTGTCCAACTTCCATCTATTGCTCAAGGCTCAACAATGACTGGCTTAAATCTAAATCCTTATTCTATTTCAAAATAACCGTCTATTGTAGATTCTATACAAGGTTTCTGTAAATGTTTGTCTGAGAAAATTAAATTGGACAATTCTAAGTCAATGGGGGAAGATTGTTGATTTTAGCTATTCACGTTCATATTCTTCCAAAATATCCTACACTCCTGGTACTCAGTGGCTCACCTAACCACTTTTTTTTTGGTAGAAAGTTGTTTTAACTCAATGTTACTTTACTCCAATTGGAAATCAATTTATAACTTGAAACAACAGCAAAGTTCTTTTTCATGTAAAGTATTTTTGCCCTTGAAGTAAACAAATATGGATTTTTTTTCAATCGTTCTCTTGAATTTCTAATTCACATAACTTGTAATTTAAATGCCATTCTACTTTTAACCATGTATTTCAATTAGTTTAGATTTGCAAAATGTTTATGTTAAGTATATACAGCAATGTCTTTTATATTACTGAAACCATATAATTACATTTCCTGGCATGAAAAATGAATTAGTGCTGTATTATAAGTGGTGACAATTTTTCTTGTTTGTTCTAATTTCACTAAATAGCTACAGTAAGTGTCCTTGGCACCACTTAGAATAGCTCATTTGGCTCTGAATAATAAAAGGAAAAAAGAAACTTTCTTAGTGTGAAAGGACTGGCACCTTGTGAAGGAAAACATTTTCCTGCTTTACAATCCTGCCAATAAACTCTAGTGTGTTGGGTTTCCCAGGGAAATAGCACAAAGAGTTAACCATGTCTAATGTACAATAAATACTTTTCAATCTTGTGAAAAATAATTTACTGCATTTAAAGCCTACAATTTTAGAGCTAAAGCTAAAATTCTATGTTATTACATGAAGATGGTTAACTTTATCATAAGACAATAAAAGTACAATGGCAACAAAAGATGAATGGGCATGTAGTATCGTTTCACCAAATGAGTCAAACTGATTTCTGTTTTGTTCCCTGTGATACACATCTCTGTCTGAGTGTTTTGAAAACTCACTTTGATGAATTGGAAAACGTTTTCAGGAAGTTTAAAAAAGAAAAATTAGCTTGAAATATTGAAAATGTTTAGTTAGGAGAAAACTATCGAAGAACAGACCACGGTCTTCAAATCTTGGAATGCTATCATAAAAAAAAAAACCACAAGTGATTTAATAACATATAGAATGATATTGGGGAAACGAGTATCAGCACAATTTACAAGGAAACAGTATGTGGAAATTAGATCCATCTGTCAAATGAAAGTGCAGTTTCATAAGTGGAAGTTACTAGTGAGAAGAGAAAACTCATGGTAGTTTGAGATTATTTAATTGTTTGAAAAAGAAATGATTCAAATATTGGCTTAAAGTCTATGAACTTAAACGTCCTTCCTTACACTGAAGTTCTCTATGCAAAACTTTTTATAAATATGCCTTTACCATCTGGAATGGCTGCCACCCTCATGTTGAGTCGGTCCAGCCAATCAGATTCTGAGGTCTCTGTTCAGATGGAAATGTTTTTAGTTAATTGAATTTCTTATTTTAACAGAACAGATTCCTGTACTCCTCATGACTGCAGTGAACCTTCTGTGATTTTTCTTCTGTTAAAAATGCTAAGTGATTTCAAAATGCTTTGTCTGGTTACCATGCTTACTATTGACAGTAAAAGGTCAATTTTTATTTATTTGTCATCAGCATTAGCAGACGTATGCATATGTAAGAAACATATAGTAAATATTCTTTTATTAGAAACAATGGCTGAGTGGGTAGTGCACAATCCAAGCACTGGGAGATTGAGCTAGGAGGGCCAGAAATTCAGGATTATTTTCATTTACATAGGGATAAGAGGTCAGCCAAGGCTACATGAATTTTGACTTTGCGAAAACTTAAATAGTTCCATAAGGGAACTATTTCCTTAAGGTTTAAAAAGTTATCAAACTGAAGATCAGTAAAATTGGTTTGGGTAGATAATGGAAAGCTGGCATTTAAAATTGGCAAGATCATTGTCTATTATTTGAATGGGCAAAGACACAAGAAGCCTTCTAATTATTAGAAATGGTTTCAGAAAATTGAAGAGGAAAACAGAAGGCCTATGGTACATTGTGACTTCAATAAACTGAGAAATAATTCTAAAGATATGTCTGGAGGATGGAGGATAGGGTTTTAAAGCTTAGACATTTTGTACTTAATCCCACCAGCAGCAAGGGATAAGCAAGGGCACTGGGAAGGCGAGCCAGAGTATTATCGTTAAGTAGGTTAATCTCATGAATTATGTAATAGGGAATAAAAGGGTGACAATCCTGGACTTAGTATAACCAGTTACGAAGTTATTAGAATTGGCTCTGGTGGTATGTGAGAAAGAGAAATGTGATCTTTTGTTCCTAAATCATGTTTGGAAATCCTGGAAGGTTATTGGTTAAAATCAGCCAGAGGAACTACCATGACTATTTGACAACCAAATATACAGATGTGGATTTTGACTGAGGAAGGATGTATAAGAACTCATGATGAGAAATGACACTTGCTTAAAACCACAAAAACATGTTCTTTGTGATGCTTCATGTACTTGAGTAAATAGCCTCAAGTCTCTTCAGATGGTGAGAAAGAAATATTAAGTATCTGAGAGGCTTCACTGCTGTGAACAATGATTACAAATAACCTCAGCAAACAGTGGAAGGGGCCCATAAAATAATGTTTAATGTACTTAATACCAAGCTATGAATGGGTTTTTATTTTGTCCATAATGCATTGGAAGTGTTTTAAACTACAGAGTTTGATGGAGCCCATCACTCTACCTCTGCCATGACTCCATACTGTCACTGCATTCCTACTTGAAATAATGAACTCAAAAGCTAGTAGAGCAACTGGAGATTCCTCTTAATGAAAAAGGACTGTATGCTCTTAAGACGAGAGTTCAATTGACTGTTTCCAGAACTATAAAAACTAATGTGACAATATGCTGTAGGGCTTAATCACCGCACATGGATCAAGGACACAGAACTACTCAAGTGGCATGCTTTTTATTCCAATAAAGCCCTTGAAAACTTTCTTTTCTGAGTCCTGAGAAATCTGTTTTCAGATATATCAAGTTAATAAAATAAAATTGCATGCATGCCTTGCTTTTTCCCCATCATCTTCCACATTATTAGAAAGTGGGTTTCATCAAGTAGGATTTATTAAAAGCTTGCGAGCACTAAGTGTTTTCATTTGAAATTCAACTGAGGATTCTCTTACATATTTTATATGCATATTTTGCCAGTATGTCCATTATTGAGCTTTTATAACAGATTTTAAGAATCTTATGTATGTCCTGAATTATTTGTTAGGTGGCATTCTCTGTCCATCCACTGTGACGGAATGCTGTCACTTCTTGCACTGCAAATACATGTTTGAATCCTATTCATAGGTTTATTTTTCTATGTAAGAGACATATGTAAATGAATGTTAACGTACACAAGGCTGGCATGCTTTATTTATGCTTTGCAATGTGATTTCTAAAGTCCACCGTTCTTTGACTGCTCCTGTTTATTCTCTGAATGCCTATTACCTGGGCACTGTTCCCTCTTCCCATGTAGTTATTGTGTATTATCTGGAGCTCTGTGCAACACTTATACATGATAATGTGAGAATATCACTCTGTATTTTTATTGTGTACTTCTTTAAAATTAAACAATTTTGTCAGTTTTGGTAGTAAAAGACCCGATGAGGGCCCTTTAGTTCCCTGTGAGTATCAACATAACCCTGTCAATCTGAACTTAAAAATTGAGCATCTAAGGTAATTTTGAGAAAATTAGTTACTCCCCAAGTGATAGTTTCAGAGTGTGTATCTAACATTCTCTCCCCTAAATAGCTTCCTTCACCTTTTCAAGATAATATTTTTAAGTAGGATAATCTATTAATCAAATGTAGTACTGATTTGTTACAAAGAAAGGGACAGATTATGAGAGTTTCTGTGCTAGTGTGGGGTTTTTTTCAAGCGTCCTTCTTCACGTTTGGAGGAATGAGGCTTCATAATTTTACAGTCAATATTCTACTACATAGAACTAATGAACCAAAGTACATTAGAAGGTACCTTGGATTCTTGTCTTTAAAGAAAGGGCATAGTTTAAATTACATTAAATCTGCTGCATGTTATTGTTTCTGTTGCTGTTAATAAAACTTCATAACTAAGGCAACGTACAGAAGAAAGGATTTACCGGGCCCAAGGCTCCAGAGGATTAGTATTATATTTACAGAGACGGAATGGCAGAAGGCAGGAGGTATAGAGAAGGATACTGTGGTCTCTCATCTTTTCTAAACCACAGTGCAAAAAAGGCAACAAACTAGAAATATAATGAGTAATTACGCTCTCAAAGTCTACATCTAAAGTTATACTTCCTCCAGCAGGGCCACACTCTTTCAGTCTCCCTAGCCAGTGACACCAACTGGGGATCAAGCATTCAAATATATGAGTGTATGGGGGGCAGTTTACTCAAATCACCTCATCTACTATTTTCATTTATAACTGCTAAGAGTAATACTCAAGAAAAATGTTTTATTTATACTGGATATTAAATTAAATATTTTGGTAGTGTTTCACAGATACAGAAAGATAAAAGAATTAAAGGTGTGGCTTTAAGACACAGGTATAACTAGTAATAATATTCAATCCTGCAACTTAGGAGAACTTGCTTGACACAAAAAACAGTGTATGTTTTCACCTAAGGGCGACACAATACTGCTGTGAGAATTAAGTCAGAGAACATTTGTGTACGTCCTGTTGTAAAATAGCATATGAGAGATGTGCTTGATGATTGGTTAATTTAATCACTTTCCAATTTTGTTGAATGAAATTGTAAAATCACAAAAAACGTAATTATCAACATTGTTTTGAGTTCATTTGACTTCAATGTTTACACTTCATAGCATCGTTTATATATATATATATATAATATATATCAAACTTAACATGACTAATATACTTTATAGACTTTATAACATATAATTCAATGTGTTGTAAAAGCTGAGTATCCAATCAATGTTATTTTTGCATAATTTGTAGATTAGGTAAGTAAATTCAATGAGTGTTTAGTTTTAAACACTAGCTTCTAGCTATCACCCATAAAATTTTTAAAGCCAGATCAACAAGGTGATACATATTTAGAGACTTTCATAATAAATGGGTCCAGGGTAATTTTTAGGCATCAGGTTTTAGAAACATGTATATAGTTTAATTTGCAACTGTGGTTGAAAATCTCCGGTACTGTCAATTTCTGAAATTACCTATTGGGAAATGGTATAAATGAACAGAATATATTGACAGATTTCATTTCATAAACAGATAAAATTCAAACACTGTCAACAACTTATATGAGTACACTAATTATGAATAAACTTATTAACTTGTCAACTCTAAGAAAGTATTTGGTAAAATCCAAATATCAAATTTGCAATGGAAAAAAATATTACGCCACAGAAGAGAAAGTCATTTGAGGATAATCATTAGTAGAAAAGTCATAACTTCCTGAAAGACTTGGCTGTTTTGCACTTGGTTGTCATGGTGATATACATACAGCCTTCAGATTTAAACACACATGTACACCATATTCAGTCATACAAATTAAAATTATTGACCATATTAAAGCACTATACCAATGTAAAGTTTGCCTAGAATTACTATTTTAATATGGAAACGGATTTCTAAAATTGAATAGCATTTTGTCATTTGCACTTATGCTGTTATCAGCATGTGTTACATTGTCTATAACTGTTCTTATTTCAGTGTCCAATATTGGAGAAAATATGTTTGCTTGCTTACCAATAAACATGTACAAGAATCTGCTACATTTTGATAAAAATACGAGTGGGGTGGGGGTACAGTTTTCCTACAGCAATTATTCCCACTCCTGCCTTCTGTAGTGAAAGAAGTGAAGGATCTCATCCTGTGTAGGACCCTTGTCCAGATTCTAATCGGTTGAAAATAAATAGGCATCATGAAGGAATTTCTTTTCATTGCAGAAAACTCATCATTTGTGTGTCTTCCAAAAACTTGATTTTCCTTTCTAATTTTCTTTTTAAGATTATAGTATAATTTCTTCATCCCCTCTTTCCTTTCATCCTTCCAAAACCTCCCATGTACTCCTCATTGCTCTCTTGCATATTCATGTCCTGTATTTTCATTAAAGTTTTTTACATGCAAATATGTTTATACATATATGTGTGCATATATTCCTACATACTACCTACCCAACCTGGGTAACATTACTTGCATGTACGTTTTCCATGGATGACCATTTGGTATTAGATACATAAGAGCATTCTATTGAGACTTTTTATCCCATTCTAAGTATATTTTAGTTGCCTCTAATTCTTTGTGTAAGGTTGAGGCCTATAGTCATGCCCGCAAGGACATTGGTATACTTTTATTGTTGTCAATGTTCAGGTAATGTTTATGCAGTTATATTGGTGAGATCTTTACTAAAAGACACAATCTAACAGCAAACTCTCTGATCCCCTGGCTCTTGCAATCTTTCTAACCCCACTTCAGAAATGTTTCTAGTTTATATGAGAGCTAAAATCCAATGAAAATATTTCAAAGGATGCTCGATTGTGCCACAAGGACATGTGCTCAACTATGTTCATAGAAGCTTTGTTTGATAGCCAAAACATGGAAACAACCTAAATGTCCCTCGATCGAAGAATGGATAAGGAAAATGTGCTACATTTACACAATTGAGTACTACACAGCAGAAAAAAATAATGACGTCTTGAATTTTGCAGGAAAATAAGTGGAGCTAGAAAACATTATTTTGAGTGGGGTAACCCAGAGACAGAAGAAAATTATCACATAGACAATTATCACAAAGACAAACTAACTCATAGGTGGATTTTTCAACATAAAAAAAAAAAGAAAACCAGCCTACAAACCACAATCTCAGAGACCTTAGACAACAATGAGGAGACAAAGACAGACTTACATAGATCTAATCTACATGGGAAAGAGAAAAAAGACAAGATCTCCTGAGTGAATTGGGAGCATGGGGACCTTGGGGAAAGATTGAAGTGGAGAAGGGAGAGGCAGGGAGGGGAGCAGAGAAAAATGAAGAGCTCAATAAAAGTCAATCAAAAAAAGGAAGAAAATTATACCAGGTTTCATTCTTTTATAACCTCTCAAGTTCTGAGCATGCAAACATTTTAATGTGAGAAATAACAAGAGTTACTACATGGAATTTTCATAATATTTTGTACATAGCCATAATTAGATTTTGATTGTAGAAGTATTTTAAAATTGAGTCAGATGGAGATGAACACGATCACGAATTCATAGGTATTATTTAAGCATAATAATTATTTTAAAATTGCCCTAAATTGATTAGATATTAATGGACTGTTTACACCCTAATTGAGGAATCATTAGCAGATACACAGTAGAGAAATTCAACATTTGTACTTGGCAAAGAAATGTGTGAAAATTAAATAATAAGAGGATATTTGAAAATTCTTTGTTGAGCTTCTTTAAATTCTCAATATATTTTCAGCTGTAAACTACAACTGAACATAGCATTCTACTATCAAATTTTGCTTTTGAATTTTCTTATAAAGTCAATGTGTTAAGTAGCAACACTTTTACAAAAATCATTAACCTTCTAGATTAAACTAATATGGCAACGAGTCAAGGAAAATAATATATATTTTGATAACATTCATTAAAATTTTGATGGAAATTAAATCACATTGAATTTCCTTAACTAATAACTTAGATTATTTTAGATGGTTTGATTTAAATTAAATTTGCCCAAAGTTGGGATACTTGTTTTCCTGGATTTTACCTTTAACTATCCTAAGATAAACTTATAAAAAAACCATATGTAATAACATCAGCGACAGAGATTTTATAAGCACTGAGCTGATAACATCGCTAAAGCTCATGGGCATGCGACCTTTGAACTGACATAAGTCTCACTGAATGTGAAGCCTGTATACTTTGAAACATTCAATATTTGGATCATAGAATAAGAGACACTATAAATGTGAATCGTGAATGAGAATGGCAGCAAGAGGTCTAATACTGCCACTGCCTTGCCCTGGACTCCCTTACTTTATTCCTCTTTAAAAAGAAACTAAGGAGGTGCCTTCAGGTTAAAGGGAATTGTATTTGAAGTGGACTATTTATTAATATTTTGAATTGGGGTAGAGCTATTTTTTTCCCACCTAGTCAATTATCTGAAAATGAGAACTGGAGTTCCACCTTGACAAGCAGAATGTCTTAAAATAAATACTGGGGGTGTATTAAAACTCATTAGAAAATGCATGGAAAAAAATTTCCCGTTTCACTTGACAGCTCACTCTAACGCATTAGCAGCTTCCTCCTGGGTGTTGGAATTAATTCTGCCACAAATATATTTAGTTCCTTTCAGGTCCCCTCTGCAGTAGGTTTCCACACTTCATTCTTCAAGACATTGCTTTCTTTCTTCATCTCGTGCTGTGCTGAGAAATGACAAGATATTGAAGGAAAACCGATTACTTTAGGTAATACACACAATCTCTGCAATTGTTTTGTGTACAGTTACTTCTTTATGTCAAGGAATTCTCAGGGCTTTGCTTGCCATTGTCACCCTTTCTCCTGGAAACACATTTATATCAAGTATAAAACATTGTTTCCAATGTCACATGCAGCTGGTCTAAAAGTGCTGTTGTCATCAGTTCTTGAAAAGGTGTTTTTTTGGGCAATATGAACTGGGAAATAGAAATATTCTTCAAACAATAATGTTGGGAGAGAACATTTTAAAGAGAGTGAATTAAATGATTTACACTCAGACCTCCTTTCTCATCTTATATTTTTGCCCCAAACTGATCAAATGATGTACTTTTCCCTTGTGGGCATCTATTATTTTCAAGATAGGATTTTTTGATTTATGCTTAGTGAAGAAAAATGGAATCTTGTGTATACAAAAGAACAAAACAGGCTTCTTGATATCTTGCCCTGAACTATGATTTGTAGTTGCCAGATAGAGCTATATATTTTCATAGTTTGAAAGTCTAGTCATCATTTTTCTTAATCTGTTCCCTTTCATTCTTTGTTTATTTATAAGGTGGAAGGGCAGTTAGTCTGGAAGAACAGATTGCTGTCTCAGAAAATTTAGAGAAATGATAATTTGTGGGGAGTGTTTCAAACTAATGGTGATGGCATATTTGATTGCTCATTGCTCGGAGTACAGATCATTGAGAGGGCCACTTTATTCTCTGCTGGATGATTGAGTAAGAGATTATGGCTGCTCTCTTAGAAAGGTGAATTGCAAGTTTGCCTTTTCAAATTAAGATTGTCTCCTAAGAATTTAACGATGTGCACCTTTCCTATTCAGTGTGGGACTTCAGGCTCCCCATGCTAGCAACTGACAGTTTTGTATAAAGAGCACTCATCTTTCCACAACATGATATTATAATATCTCTATAACATTGCAGAAGGGCTACTTGTAGATGATGAATGCTCTTGTCCATCATCTGCACACACACACACGGAGCTGCACTATGAGACTTTATCACTCAATTCCTTATTTAAAGGCAAGTAAATTTGTAATGATTTGTTTAATTTCCTTGTGGGCTGATACATCAATCTACCCTTTTATTATATTATGGAAACAAATAGGATAATAATGGCTACTGTTTGGAATGACCTTCTCTTCTAATTTTGCTTGAGCTAGTAGCATTGACTTCAGGTATTTTCAATCTAGTTTGCATAAGTCTAGTGAATGGAATCACGCTGTCTTCCTATTAGAGTTCCTAAGATAATCAGTGCAGAATTAGATTGTTTCTCTTCAAAACATGGTAGAATGGTTTGTCATTTTTAATTTATACCTACTTTTTTAAATTAGTTCTTGTGGTGACCAATGTTTAACCATTATTAATTTTTAAATCTTTGAAAATCATTGTTCTTTCTGGTTTTTAGAATTCTCATTTATTCATTAAATAGACTGAATAAACATCTTAAATGCACCTTCCTGCTCTAAACTTCTTTGGTTCATTATTGTGATTATAAACCATATCAAGTTCATAATTAGCATTTGCTTTCTTTGTTTACTGAAAAAAGACTTCAACATAGATCTCAAGTTTTAATTTTCATAGAATGTTGAATGTTTCATAACTGATCCTGAGATCTTTCAAAAACTGATATTAAAGTAAGGGGGGTTTATAATGTTCTTTTGTCCATGAAGAAGTCAGTATAAACCATAGATGTGTATAATTCTGACTTTTTTGGTAAAGGAATTATTTGGATGGCAGACAATCTTATTGGTGTGTGCTATAGAGGTAGACACAGAACTATGGCCAGATACTTGGTGTAGAAGGTCCTTCTGTCTTTGTGCTGTTTTCATTGGTTAATAAAGAAACTGCTTTGGGCTTGTCGATAGGGCAGAATTTAGGTAGTTGGGGAAGATGGAGCTAAATTCTGGGAGGAAAAAAGCAGAGTCAAAGATCCGCCATGGAGCTGCCAGAGTCAGACATGCTGAATCCTTGCCGGGAAGCCACTGCCACATAGCAATATAAAGATTAATAGAAGTGGGTTAAATTAATATGTAAGAATTAGCCAATAAGAAACTAGAACTTATGGGCCCAGCAGTGATTTAATTAATACAGTTTCTGTGTGGTTATTCGGGCCTAAGCTATTCGGGTGGCCGGGACAAACAAGTGGCCCTCCCTCCAACAGATAATATGCTAAAGTTTACTTCAACAATAATTTCTTTTTTATTGATTTTTATTGAGCTCTACATTTTTCTCTGCTCCCCTGCATGCCTCTCTCCTCCCCTTCAACTCTATCCCAAGGTCCCCTTGCTCCCAATATACTCAGGAGATCTTGTCTTTTTCTATTTCCCATGTAGATTAGATCCATGTATGTCTCTCTTAGCATCCTCATTGTTGTCGAGGGTCTCTGGGATGATGATTTATATGCTGGTTTTCTTTGCTTTATATTTAAAAGCCACTTATGAGTGAGTATATATGATAATTGTCTTTCTGGGTCTGGTTTACCTGACTCAATATGATGTTTTGTAGCTCCATCAATTTGCCTGCAAATTTAAGATGTCATTATTTTTCTGTTGTGTAGTACTCCATTGTGCAAATAAATGATATTTTTCTTATCCATTATTTGGTTGAGGAACTATTATTTTAAAACACTCCTTGGTCAATGACTCTATTTTATTTCTAGCAAGATTTTACATATTAAATTAACTTATATTTATTGTTTTATATTTTATCATGAGGCTTGTGACTTACTGGCAAGATTCCAGTTGGCAACTCATGTCTTTCTCCTCTGACGGATCCAAGGCCTTCTTTCTCCCAGCATTCAGTTTAGTTTTCCCCACTCTATAGAGCATAATAGCTCTATTCTGCTAAGCCACTGACCAAAACAGCTTCTTGATTCATTAACCAATAAAAGCAACACATATACAGAAGGGCCTCCCTCACCATGTGTAATTAAAAAATGGGAAAGTTTGTACTGGGGATGTCACTCAGTGAGTAACAAGACTTGCTTTGCAAGCATCAGGACCTGAGTTCAAATCCCAAATGCCCTCATGCTTTTGCGGTCTGTGTACTTGGGTCAGTAGGAAAAAAAAGGGGTGATTGCTGGGCCTTTCTGGCTGCCAGCTTATCCCATCTAAAGGGAATAATATGGAACATGATAGAAACAGATAATGAGTGCTTTAGGCTACTCAAGCATTAGCATAATGGCCAAATACCCCATTGAGGATATGTACACACATATCTTGCAAACATATACACATCAACTTAGAACATATTTGAGAAAGACTAATCAACACACTCCTTTGATAAGACAGTATTGGAAGTAAGCTCGGAAGAAGTGGTTTAATCTTATTTACTAGATGCTTAGCGGGAAAAAAAAAAACATTAAAGGGTTCTTCAGACATTGGAGATAAAAGTACCAAACAGATTTCTAAAATGCATTTATTATAAATTAGACTGTAAGTGTACATATATTCTATATATGTATATACATATTATGCATATTTGTATGTATATAGTGATTATACATATATTAAGTATCTTCACTTTTTCTTGATAATGGCCCATAACAAATGTTTACAAATATGCCCTTTTATTAGAATGGTAGGTGAAACAAACCTAATGGATGACTCATTAGGAACAGTGGAATTGATATTTAAAGAGATTTCTGTAAGAGAATAAGTTTGACCATAGAGTGGCCTGACATGGTGGGCAAAGCATTGAATGGTGTTTTGACTTGAGAGCAGCATGGTTTCAGTCACATACACTACAGACAGTGTCCCCTCACCACATTCAGAAAGTAGTGGCACACAGAGTCAAATCCCCAGCCTATCAAGAGAATGCTCTTGGGACTTGTCTGTCATCTTAGTGAAATCGCACGTTTGACCTTCTCAGTGATTTCCTACCTAACTTCAGGTTACTGCCCACACAACCATGCTGCTTTTCCTCTTTGTTCCTTTTGTGGTATCGCATATGTACCACAGAAATTAAAATCTCTATGTTCCCCAATTCATAGATTTTGTTGTATGTTTTTATTCAAAGATTTTTTATTCTATCATGCTAATTAATTGTTTCCTTGAAATAAGAATAAGTAAAATACATCTAACTCAAAAAATAAAGGACACCTGTACTGGAAACCATGACAGTACAGAGCAAAAATTCTGGTATGCTATGAGAATAGCAACTTGAAAGATTTGTAATAATCACAATGAGTTCCAACTTGAGAGGGTCATTTTACTAAATTCAAATTATGGCACAGCTCACAGTCACAACCACATCTAATTTTTACTTAATAGCTTCTGCACATCTGCTCCATTAACACAGTTGGGCAAGCAAACAATGTACTGGTAAGTCATTTCTTAAAAAGTGGGAAATATAAAAAGTCTACTGAAAACAAATTAATACATCATTTTATACCATTTATATTATATGCAGTATTTTCTTGATATTTTTAATGTATGTTTAATAGGTATCATAACTTTCGTTAAATTCATTTATTTAAATATTTAAAGTGACTGAGTACTTCTTATTTCCAAAGCATGAGCCCACATTTATATTACTATTCTTCAATAAAAAGTCTATAATTTATATTTTCTGTTCAGTAGATTATTCTGCCAAATTGTGTGGTGATCAGACCTTTCAGATAAATCTCACATAAAGTTCAATATAATAACCTAAATTTTCATCTCAGTCAAGTTAAGTTGAATTGCAAACACTGGTTTGTTTATTTTAAAACTACAATATCTTATTAAGGTAATTTATTTTGGAAAGCATGCTGTAAATTTCCATAATCCAGTTTTATCCTTAACCATAGAGACTATTTTGTGTAATTAACAATTCATCTTTTGGATCATTTTATGGATTGTTTTATTTCTCTTGAAATAGGTGCTAGCTAATAAACTCAGGATGACCATTAATTTACAGTCCTCCTCTCTCTGCATCCCCAGTGCTTGGGATTACTGACATACAACCCCATGCCTTATTAGCCGTTCATTTTTATGACATCTTTTTCTGGTTTCTTCTTGTTTTTTTTTTTTTTCTGATTCCCTAAGAATGTTCATTCTTATGGAACAAACTAATCTTAGTTCTCAATGTTCTTTATCAGCAAGACCAACATATTAAGATTACACATTAATCATTTGATCTGTGTAGGCTTAATTTTTTGGCTTGAAACTCTAATTTTTTTTTCTGGTTTTTTGAAACAGGGTTTCTCTGTAGCTTTGGAGCCTATCCCGGAACTAGCTCTTGTAGCCCAGGCTGGTCTCGAACTCACAGAGATCCACCTGCCTCTGTCTTCCAAGTGCTGGGAATAAAGGCGTGTGCCACCACCGCCTGGCGAAATACTCAATTTTTAAATTAAAACAATACCTTATTTATAATTTCATCCCCTGGGGATTGAATGATGGCCCAGAGACTAGAAGCACACATTTCTTTTTCCAAGAATCAGATTTCATTTTTAAGAACTAAGATTTCTAGCTCAGAACCACCTATAACTCCAGCTGAAACACAGACCTCTATTGACTTTCTTCTGGCTTCCTGGGCACTTGCACTTATCCATCAACACAAATGCACATAATTTAGATATAATATTTTTAAATATTTATTCTATGAATGAATTAGTTTCCTTGAATTAGAAACTGCTAAGGTCTGAGTTTTCATGATATTAAGAGCTTAATAAAAGTTTCACCTTCATTAAGAAAGCATCATTATCTTAGTTTTTATCCTATTAAAATTCTCTCAGAAAAGCAACTTAGGAAAAGATGTTATTTTGATTAAAAGTTCCAGATAATGTCTATCATTGCACAGAAGTCACAGCACCGGGAGGTTGACGTTGTTATATTACAACACACTAAGGAATAACACGGGAATTCCATCTCCCAGAAGTGACAAGAAAATTTACATATTTACACAATAGCTACCTAACCAAGACTTGATGAATGAAAATGTCAATAGGCATGATAATGCAGAAGTGGGCATATAGCTGAAAAACAAATTACCCCACGAACCCATATACAGCTAAACAGCTACTTTTAGGTGTCTCACAGATCAGGAGCCTTTCAGTCATTACCCTTTGCATAAGTAGTAGTTTTTACAATTGCCCAAAACACAAGTTGGTAGGTTCAGTTTTCATACTGAGAGTCACGTCCAATTATCCTAATTAACCATCCTATATTTTGTTTTTTATTTACATGACATCAATTGTTTGTAAACACATTTCCAAACATGAAAAAGAACTTGAACTAACTCCAGAGACTCAATTGCTATTTTAAATCATTAACCCAAACCACAGTCTGTACAACTCCTCAAGTAAAACTTGTAAGTTTCCTAGCTTCATGACCATTTCTTCTTCCTATTTTCCACCCTCTGTAGCCATTTTTATCAGTGCCATCAGCAACACGATATCTTACCTTTACCCATATTAATTTCCCCACTCAACTAACCTCTGTCATAATCCCTTACTACATTTATTAAGAACATTTAATCATCAAAATTCTATTTAAACTAATACTATTGCTGTATACAATCATTACTTCAATTAACTAGTACAGTTTAAGAGGAAATCATCTTCATAATAAGCCACAGGGAAAATTCCCAGTAGTTTGCATTATTTCCATGAGATAGTCACAGTATATTAAAGACAGTGGGGATCTCCCCACACCCATTAACACCAGGACAGACACACACAAACACAAATACAAATACATATCATACACACACACACACACACACACACACACACACACAGTGGTATACATGTAAAGGCACAGCAGTACCAAAAGATATAAATGATATTCTGTAGCCAAAGTCCTCAGAGCCTTGCCTTTCCTAGATTCAGCTATCAGTGTTTTGCATATTGGTTGTCCAAACTCCTGAAACTCAAGTGCCACCTGCTGCTCCTCTGGCAGTATATTTAGGATTTTGATAGGAAGTTTTAAGTTTTGTTTGTGTATTTATAGAATGTAATCACAACTTTAGCTTGCATGCAAATCGAGGGAGTTAGGTAGGACAGCTGACTGTAGGCTGTTAAGGTAGCTACTGTTACTTTTAGAGTGGCCAATCACAGAAGACTTTTCTTTGATTGTTTTTCTTTAGCATGCCAGTCAATGAATTTTCATTCTCACTTCCCATCGCCTTCAGGTGTTTGTACCAATTAATTGATCTCCATGTGGGAAACATTTCGAGGCAAACACTGCGCACAATTAATTTGGACTGCCTTTGATTTTGAAGTTGAATAAAATATTTTCAAGTTTTCTTTCTTAGTATGTTTAATTACTGTAATATTTAATGAGGAGGAAACGAAATAAAATCTTTGGGGGCTATCCTGTGCTACACAGCCGAATGACATTCACTCTATTATTTACTGAATTACCTCACTAATTCTTTTTAAATTGTGATTTCTTCCTTCCTTCATTCCTTCTTCCTTAGGTATAGGCACGTAAATGAAAACATGGGCTCATCTCAACTTACAAGCAAGCATAAAACAATCATTGATGTCCAGAGAAATAAAGCACTTTCCATGGTTTCTTAATTTTATGTAATAATCATTTGCCTAGCTAGTTACTGAGCATGACTTCAAGTATAATATTTTCCTTTCAACTTAACAATGAAGGCATGTAACAGATTATAATTTGCATAATTTTCCTCCATGAGCTAAAGTATGATTGCTCTGAGACTAATTTCCCTGGGTCTGTGTCATATCTTTCAGACATCTATTGTCTCCACTACGAAGGGTAAGGACATTATTACCACTTAAGTCGAAAAGAAACAAACCAGAACAAAACAAACAAACAAAACCAACAAGGGAGCACCACAGAAAGGCTGATATTGACGTCCAACCCTGGGGTTTGTATGTAGGACCATCTATTTTATTTTTAGGGCTTAAACTGTGCAATGAGATCTGTAGATGAAGATTTAATCTTGCATGTGAAAAGTTGGAGCTAGTGTGCCAAAGAAATGAAACCCAATGCCAGTGACAGAGTGAATAACAAAACAATAAAAGGATGCCCAGCTCTAGATTTTCAGATACTGAATGCTCTTATTCAAATCCAATTTCTCCTGAAATCCCTACTGTCCTAGACATTCAACCATTTGTCAAAGGCCTCGGAACAAAATAGCATACTTAACAGAATTATCTTAAATATATTGTGACTAGCAATAATACAAGGTAGATATGGTAGATGTTTCAGCAAGGAGGATTTTTGTACACACACACACACACACACACACACACACACACACACACAAGCATGTATATACATTAGTTAAAAGGTTGTTTTCCTCAGAGACCTGGGCTCTTGCAGACCATTTTTTGAAAGACCACTCTATGGTAATGAATTAGTCACTTTAATGTAAGCTGGAGTCAAGTCAGTGATTTGCAGTAGTAGAGACTTTGTCTCATCAATCGCGTGAACCATTTAGTCCTCATCCGAAGTGCAGTTATAAGTCTCTTTCTAAATGTGTATTCTATTTTTGTATTATGCCAATCAAATCTACTCTCAAAGGAGAGCTGAGTGAATGGTTCAATTATGGCCGTTGATGCCTTTCTCCTCTATTTCAGAAACAGTGCCTCTAAATTACTGTGGGCAAAACTTGGATATTCCCTGTGGGGCAGAATAATGGGGGGGGGAGGTTGATACTGTAGATGTAGAGTTCACTCTTTAAGTTTTAATATCCTTCCCCTGGCTATACTTATGGCGTTGTATTATTCTCTTGCAAGATGGCCACAATTGCATGTTCTTTATTTCCCATTTAAAAATTATCTATGCCCCCAAATAAATACTTTTGGCCAAAAATGCATAGATACTTTAGCATTTTAGCCTTATATATGTGAGTGTATGAATATATATACATACACAAACACATATTATATATACTCAAACACTGCAAAAGAATCATTTCAAATGGTGGTTTTGCACACAGGAATCATTTCTGTGTTCATCATAAATTAAGCATGGCAGGTTCTTTTTGTTGATAATTTTTAGAAAAAAGCTGAAAAATTGCCTACAAATTAAAAAATATTTTTTCCAGGTGTTGTTTTTTTATTACTTATTTTTCATACCAATCCCAGTTCCCTCTCCCTCCATTCCTCCTGCTTCCCCTCACCTTATTCCCACCCCACACCCCATCACCTCCTCAGAAAGGGTGAGGCCTCCCATGGAGTCCACAAAGTCTGCCACATCACTTGAGGCAGGATCAAAGCCCTCCCCTATGTATCTAGGCTGAGTAAGGTATGCCTTCATCAGGAATGGACTCCAAAGAGCCAATTCATACACTAGGGATAAATACTGATTATACTGATAGTGGGCTCACAAACTGCCCAAGTCACACAACTGTCACCTTCATTCAGAGAACCTAGTTAGGTCTTATTCAGATTTCCTAGCTGTCAATCCAAAATCAGTGAGCCTCACTTGCTCCAGTCAACTGTTTCTGTGGGTGTCTCCATCATGATCTTGGCCCTTTTACTCCTTCCTCTCTATGACTTCCAGGATCACAGCTAAGAATCTAAACATTAATGGAGAGGGTATCTCAACTGTCTTTCTCCCTTATTAAACAAATTGATGACTACCTTAATTGTCATAACAGAACCTTTATCTAGTAACTGATGGAAAGAAAGTCAGAGATTTTAACTGTTTTTTCCTTTTATAATTTTCTCGGTAGTTTTCTTTTTTTAATATTGTATATGTACACATTTCTGCTGTGCATTACTACATACAATATCTAATGTGTGCAGATCTACATAAAATACATGTCCCTGTGTATGTATGTAGAGTCCTAAATTTAATTAATATTCAGTATCTTCCTCAAAGTCTGTCTACCCTATATATTGATGCATGACTCTTGCTCAATCCAGAGCTGGCATTTCTGCTACTATGGCTAACAGACATCATCTAGATACTTCTTGCCCAGAACCTTACACACTAGGGTTAAATCTTACTCACTATATACACATAGAGCTTTTAATTCGTTTCTGAGGATCTGAGCTCTGTCCTTACGCTTGATAAATTGCTTTGCCCATTCAGTCATCTCCTCAGGCCTACCTTTGATTTTCTATCTACAAAGAAGTGAGATAACAGAAATAATACATATACCATATAAATACACTCTTATATAAATATACACAATACTTCTGACAAACTAATATTGTGTAGCCTATGAACAACTATATATGTAAATTAAAAAGCCACACATTCCATTTTTCGAAATGATCATACCTTGAATAGCTATTATGATAGTTACTTTATTTTACTCACAATAAGTTGGTTTGTCATGGGAAACTAGTAAGATTACCTTAACTAGAGTTTTGCTATAGTATTGTTCTGGGATATGTTTTATCATAACTTTGATTTGTCAGCTATTTTAGGCCAGTATTAATGATTTCAACTTATTACATGCTGAAATATAGTCACATGACAGTTTATGTTTTTTAATAGAAAATTTCTTCTCAAGTATTATATGTTATATGAATGTTGTTTACATAATAAATACTAACATTTAATTATATAAATTATATATGAATATATTTTCATTATAGAGCCTACTGATTTTAACTATTGATACTTTTTATTTTATCATTTAAGCAGTACTCTTTAAACTAAAAGTCTGGTGAATGTGTGAACAAAAATCATTTAATTTCTGCATATGCCAAAATGCTTGAATTTGAACTGTGAACAAACAAGAGAAATTCAGAATGAAATTCTACTTTATTTGCCTCTTAAGGCTTCCAAGATATGCATCAGAGCGAATAAATTTCATGGAGTTAGTCTATCCTTTTCTCAAGTTTCTGGAGACATTTGCTTAAAGCATTAAATAACAAAATCGTTTTCATTTTTGTGGGGATGGAGTACCCAGGAGAATATGGTCCAACAAATCATTCAAGCTTGACTCATATCAGCTGCCAGAGACTGAAATGGCGGTCAAGGACCTTCATGGGATTGAACAAAGTCTTCTGTGTTTATGTTTTGGCTGATACATTGGTGTTTTTGTGGGTTTCTAACAGTGGGAATGGGTGTATCTTGTTTCTTTTCTCCTATTGGATTGCCTTGGCTAGCCTAGATGAGGGCTTTTGCCTTGTCTTATTGTATCTTGTTTTGTGTTGTTTGGTTGTTGTTAGGGGAGGTATGCTCTTTTCTGAAGAAGAAACAGAGGGGGAGTGACTGTGGAGAAGGAGGAGGTTGGATGGGTTGGGAGAAATAGAAGGAGGATAAATTGCGATTTGGATGCATTGTGAAAGAATGTATTTTTAAGGAAAATAAAAAATAAATAATATTTTGTATACTTTGTTCTGAAGGAAAGATGTGAGGTTCTATTTAAAGAATATCAGTTCTCAAAAAAGCAAAGCAAAATACAACTTCTACACAATGATCATTCTTTCATTTCTCCCATAAATAAAACAAAGTTGAATAAAAGAAAAAGAGTAGGTCTAGTTAAATAGTACAACAGCAGATAAAAGCACCATCACACTTCACTAAACTTGATGTCCGGAGTTTGATACAAAGTATCCTCATTATTGAAGGAGAGAATTAAGTTGTGAATGATCCTCTGACCACATCTTCCCCACACACATACCATACGCACAGACACCAACACATACATACACACAAAAACAGTGACATTCACAGACACATACAGGCACCAACACACAGACATGCATTTAAACACAGGCACAAACACACACACACACACACAAAACAGTGACATTCACAGACACACACAGAGATACTGACACACAGACATGCATTTAAACACAGGCACAGATACACACATACACACAAACACAGTGATATACACAGACACCAACACATACATAGAAACAGAAATTTATAAATAAATGTTACAAAAGAAAAGGTTTTGTGCTACTTTCTGTAGTTGAGAATAAAGATACTAAATTCTTAAAGGTTCCCAAGGTTGGCTTACAAAGGAGCTAGAATTTAATTCATATAGTTTTGAATAGATTTTAAAACCACAGCATTATAAAAATATTCTTAAAATAGATCAGGTTAAGGATTATATCAGATGCCTGTGCAGAATGGTAACACAACTAATTTATGATAACATTATCATTTAGTCATTTTTATAGCTTTTATTTCAAATGTACAGGAAAAGCGCCTCAGTCTGATTTTGAAGTATGGTAGTCAGGCATGTAATGATATGTTTGTCACTACATTTTGACAGTGTCAGTTATATCTGTGATGATGTTTCAGTTGGGGTCTCGTGCATGCAGCAATGCTTACAGAGGAGAGGACAGCCTTGGAGAGCATCCCTCAGAATCAAGCCTCTTTGGTTTCTCTTTAGTATCTCTCACTTAGAACTGGGGATGATGTGTCGGGCTTCTCTTACCTCAACTTCTCCAGCACTGCGATTATTAGCATAGCCAGTGCTCATAGCTCTTCTTTTGGGCTCTGTTGTTCACACTCATGTCCTTTTATGTAGCAAATACTTGGTTGACAGAGAATTCCCTCTAGCTTGGCAATACATATTAAAAAAGAGAAAGCAGGCAATTAATGTCAAAACAAAATGTGAATGCTTTTTGAGTATAGATCATTTCAAAATTAGCAAGAGAAAAAAAATGAAAGCCACAGAATTCACACTTTTCTCTTTTAGGTATTGTGCATGTATCACTGGGAATGCTGTTAGTTTGCAGTCCTTTCTCTTGGCAATGACATATTTAATTAGTAAACATCACTCTTCTGTAAAAGCTTTTTCTGCTTTTTTGTTTTGTAATCACTATTGTCTGAGCATACTGATTTACATTTCTTCTTCATGATACCAAAATTACATAAATGTTTGTAAGTATATTTTCTATTATAAGAATAATTTGTTTCATCTTTAAAATATGTCACAATTCAAAAGAAGTTAATTATTGCCCTATTTGATAACATTAACATTTTATTTTCCAAATGGTTTTATTTATTATAAAATTAAAATACTAGTTTTAAAAACAATGATATTAAGTGTGAAACCATAATGCAGCAGTTGAAGAAAGCCCTCTTGAAAACTGAATGATTTATAACACCAAATTGATATGACTTTGAACAATTAATCTATTTTTTGTACTCCAGTTGTCTAACAGCTTCTACTTATTAAATATTCCCTGATGAGAAATTACTGCTTTTACCATCTACGATCCTATTTTAAAAACTCTACTTTTCAGATATTAGGAGAGATCTAAGTGAAAATACGCCCAGTGAATGGCTGTTCAATTAGGGTGTAAAACCTTTTTAAGTGCCATTTCAAAAAGTCACACTATGTACTTGATAGAACTTAGAGGAGGTTATGTGCCAAAGAATTACTCATAATGATTTAATTCCTTCATTTTATAGATTACAGCTTCCGCTCTTCTATACATGCTCAAAGAATTTATGTGTTTAACTCCCATTAACATTAATAGGAGCTTTGTGAATTAAACCAAAATATAGTATTTGAAAGGTCTGTTTTCATATTTTTCTCTAGAGTTATATAAAAATTCAAATTTCTATACACTTTTCAAAATTTCTATGATAAAGATATTTGAATTATTTATAACATATTCAGAGGGTTTTGCTTTTAATTTAAAATTTTGTAAGAATGAATGTCCTACAATCACAGTAAGTGATTTATTTGGGGTTAATTTTTCAAGGTGATATTGAATCACCATAGCTCCTATCGTACTTGGAACTGACAAGTGTTTTACATGTATGAATAACATACTTTACCTTTGGCCTCCCAACTTTCCAGTCTTAGGCCAGTTTGATTATTTTATCTGTTGATTCATTGTGATTGTAGGGTGTGGAATAGCTATGCAATGTGTCCAGATTCCTATTCTGCGGCTCATGGTTTTTAAGGCAGCTATGGACCTATGTTTGATGTAGTTCCTTGGGAATCAGTGTAGATCTTTTGAGTTTTGTTTCTAGAGTTGGTGGTCATACGTTTTGAGTGTTACACAGCTCAGAGGTGAATTACAATGTAATAATTTGTAGGTGTCATCCAGTTTGTCCTCCTCCTATTTTGGTGAATATGGAGATTAAATGAAGCAAATTTCAAGGAAAATGAATAATACCTGTCTGAGTAGATAAAAGAGGCAGTTATGTCACAATACACCTGTGTCTTACATGCATCATGCATTATACATATTCATTTATACAGTGTATAAATGATAGCTACACAGAAATTATTTTAAAAGGGAAACTTGAGGCTAGCCCAAAGGCAGAGTGGGTGAGTACTCTTACAACACAAGCATAAGGTCCTCAAATAGAGAGACAAAGTCTGTGGCACAAATTCGCGTGCACACATGCACTCATAAGTAAAACCCAACAACTCTTGTTTGACATTTTTTTAAGAAGTCACATAGCATGGGGGAGGGAAGAGGGAGAGTGGGGGAGTGGGAGGAGATTGGGAGAAGCGAGGAAGTGTAAACTTTTAAAATTAAGAAAAAGTAACATAGCAATCACTCTTATTGTTCTATCACTGAAAATCCTTCAATGAATCTCTATTTCTCTGAGAGTAACAAAACTTTTTATCAATACTTATGCAACAGCAGCCAAACTCCAGGAAAAGTAACTTACAGAGAAGCATTTCATGGTAGTTACCTGAATAGAAGGAAAGTTCAATTTTTTATTTTAACACTTTTGATGTATTTTAATTAAATCAATATAATAGTGTTCATATATATTCAGTAAATTTCCCCGTGCTTATTTTCACTTGCAGATTCTTTTCACAGTTATAGCATGTCTCATTCTGAGTAGTAGATTTTTCTCCACAAGGAATAACTGATATTTTGTTAGGTTTCATAAAATTAACATCATGTTTCAAGCTTTTATTCTATATTTTCTCCCAACCTGAATAACAGAGTACAAATATACAACCTATAACATCTGTACACATAGTAATAAAAGCGACTGTGTTGCAGTTTCAAATTAAAAATCTTGGAATGTTATTAAAACTCCCTCAGTTGTATATACACTCAGTCTTCTGTGCTGTCTAGAGAGATATGTGGCCATATTGCACGGTAGTTCTGTTTAATCACCTCTGTTTGTTCCTCATTTTCTCCAGTGCCATTTGCTGCCTGTTTCTACACTAAGCCCTGCCCAGACTCTCCACTTACGGTTCTTTCCCGTTTTCTTAATCTTCTTTCAATGTGGACACTGTTCAACCCCACAAAACCTTCAAGTATTCAGATATCTTAATTAACATTTAAACTTTTCAGTGTGTTTTACCCTAATTCTGATTTTGAAAAATAACTCAATTATCACCTCATTATCTTGTACCCTGTCTCATTTTCTTCTGAAATTTACTATTTGAAAGTATAATAATTAATCCCTTCATTCATATTCTTTCTTAGTTCATTTTTATTTGTTTGTTTGTCTTTTGATTTTAGAGACAGTGTTACTTTGTGTAACTCCGGCTGTCCTGACTCACTTTGTAGGCCAGGCTGGCTTTGAGCTCACAAAAATCAGCCTGCCTCAGCCTCACAAGTGCTGGAATTAAAGGCATGTGCCACCACCTCCTTGCTCTCTTTGACAATTTAGCATCAGTTTTCTTCACTGATATATATATTAAAACATATATATTATAAAACAGTATATAAATGTTATTTATTACACACATAACATGATCAATTTTTGTTGAAGATGCAATTTATTACACTTGGATTTTAACCTTCCCAGTTTTAATTATATTCTGTGAGTGTGTATGTGTATTTGTCTGTGTGTGTAGTATGTGTGTTCTGTGTGTATAGATTTTTTACATGCAGCACACATGGATGTTAGAAGAGGATGTTGGATCCTCTAGAACTTTAGCTTTAGGCAGTAGTGAAACTCAAGTAGTCTACAAGAGCAGTACGTGTTCTTAAAGTCTTAGCCATCACTCCAGCCTCATATCTGAAATTTGAGGCGCCAATTTATAACACAAAAATGAGGCTATAGACAAGAAATTATTGCCCAAGCCTTTGGTGTATGTCAGGAAGATTTCTCTTAATAAATGTCTATCAGAGAGCAAAGACCTTGAGAGAGAGCTGGAAGTGAAACTTGTAGACTAAATATTTGCTCTCATCTCTGTAGCTATCTAAGCACAGAGAAAGCAAGTCATGTATGTAGTATTGAAAATTTTCACACCAAATCATAAGAAAAATAAAATAAGCATTTATAAGTTTCTCTCCATTTCCGCTAAACTGTTCTTTTGAGAGAGGAAAAATGCTAAAAAATAAAAACAATATTTAAAAAAAGATTTAAGAAAAATCTCCTGACAGTGTATTGCAATTTAGCAGAGCTCGGTAAGCAATCTGATGCTGTACAGATTTACAAGGTTCTTCACGCCAAGGGTCCCCATAAAGGCAGAATCTGTAATGAAGAAAAAATAAATAAATAAACGAGAGGGAACTGGACCAGCCAATACTTGAGACTGTAAATAGGGAACTCATGCTGCTAAGGCAGATATGTTTTGAAACCAAGGGTGTGAAATATTTTACCAAAAGTCTAATTCACTTCGATTACATCATGAGGAAGCATAAAATTTTTCAAATAAATAAAAGTTTAGTAATGCCTGGGAATATGGCTGCAGACATTTCTTTCTGGGAATATGCTAATATCACAACATTCCAGGGATTAAAGACCATTCAAACATGAAGAAAAGTAAATGAGAATGTAAAAGTTTACTTCAGGGATGTTGTCAAAATATTTAAATAGTGTGTCATGTGTGACACAATTGGTCACAATATTTTGTTATCTCTGCAATTTGAAATAATTAGAAGAATCTATAGAATTTATGAATGAGGGGCTAGACCAAACTTCTGGTTTTGTAACCATCTCATGTGTGAACAGTATACTCCATGTGTATTTAAACATATGCAAAAGGATATTATGTCCCAGTATGCATTACAGCCACTCAGTGTACACTGCATCCACTGTAATCTATTTTCATAAATTATCCTATGAAGACTGATAATTAGTCAGTCTAATTGTCTAACTCTAATCTTTAAGCAAAAGATAATAGTTTAGTAGTTGAATATGGAGAAAAGAAATAATTTATCAACTAATAAAGCTAACTGATTTGAAAAATAATTTTTATAAATGAGTCATTAATTGATTTTTAAACATATTTGATAGATGCCTGGTGGTCTTCCAGAAGGTTTTAAGAAAACACCCTCCCTGACTTGAAATGTTTTCACTTCTGAAGAGATGAAAATAATCATTCATATATATAAAATACCAAACCAAAAACCATAGTTCAGATTCTGCATTTTGGTCTTTTCCTATATTACCAATATATGAAATGAAATATTCTTTGAAAATAATGATGTCTGTGCCAGTCAAACTTTCAAAGAGGATATATCGGCAATATTTTACAGTTTGCGAATTTGGTCATCTTTGATGTGTGGCACTTTAATGTACGACTTTTTTTTTTTTTAAAACTTATAGTGATTCAACTTTTGGTATTTTCAATACTATGGTTCCATTAGATGGAATATAACTTCAGTCCATGTATTACCTTCCTTAAGACACTATGATTCATCTTCTTTCTAAAAGAAAGAAACTAAGTATAGATTTGAGGTAAAGTACATGTCCCGGGATATATAACAATTCTCAAAGCAACTACATATTTTCCATTTTGAAGGTTTTTTTTTGTTGTTTTGCCTTCTGATTTATAAATACATACACATTGTATAAGTATCCACTATGCAAAGATAATTATGCATGTTTTTGTAAGGTGATACATCATTATTAAGGAATTTTGTTTTGCCTACACATAAAAAGTATACTTAAAGTCAAGAATTTTAACTATATTTAAACGCTAAGGAAGTAATTATTTCTTGGGAGTATAGTAAGCTAATTTTGTCAAAATGATGTCCAAGCATAATTAAATTTTATTGTATATCTGAAAACCTTTTTACATCCACTCTACCTTTCCACATACTTCACTAATAACATCACAGAGACATACTGAAGTGTAATTTAATGTAAAATGGTTAAAACTGGCTTTAATTATAATGATTGTAATTACAATGATTACAAAGAAGGGCAGAAAGTAATGTTCAGTTTTGAGACAAGCGATAATATGGGATATAATGCCTTTTTGAAAAGAAACAAGCCAGGTGTGCTGGCTCACATCTGTAAACCTGGGACACTTAAGTGTTAAAGTGTGAGGCCAGCCAAGAATGCACAGTGAGTTCCAGGCTAGTCTATAGTGTATAGTAAGACTCGTATCAAAGAAATCATTAAAATGAAGCAGCCCCCTATTTACAACATGCCTTACTCTGTTAAGTCATTGGCCCAAAAAGCTTTATTCATCAACCAATAAAGGCATCACATATACAGAAGTATATCCCACATCATATCTGCTTACTAGATATATAAAACTTTTTCTGTAAATAAACATTGTGGTGCTTCGTGTTTGCCTGTGTGTGTATATAATACATATTAAATATTATACATATAATATATACATACATACATACCCTATATATTTATATATATGTGTGTGTGTGTGATCTACACACCAAACACTACAATGTTTATTTACACAGAATACATGCAATATTGGATGCTTTAAGTAATCTAAACACTGTCTCGAGTGAACAGGTTAATATGAGTAATAATGTGCAAATTTAGCCTCATATCATAGAATAGAGTCAAGTAACCATATCTCTTTATGCCTTCAGGGGAATTCAGGAAGTAATCATCTCGGGATCAACTACATGTATGTAACTCAGCTTTTGTATAAATTCAGGGGAAGAATAAATGCTCAGTTGAGTTTCAGTTTTGTCGTCATTTTATGCAGGAACCACTGGCTCAGTAAATTATATAAGCACATGAATATCTAAAGAGAGGTATGACAAATAAAGCAACACGAAGCTGTCCTGCTCTAGAAAGCACCACCTGTCCACATGCTGTTATATGGTATAGTCTGCACCATTCCACATAAACTTCATCAGGAAAATAATGAAATTTAATTTCCAACTTCTTGCTCCATTACGATGTTCAAATTTCAAATGAAGACACAGGTATATTATATTTGACAAAGAAATTGTGTGTAAATATAGTTCAACTCTCTACTTCCAATTATCTTTGTCAGATAAACCTATTTAACTAGTGATAAAGACTCAGTAGAGATGTTCTAAGCACTTTTAGCTCCTTGTCCCAATAGTTTTCTTTCAATGAGCCCATTTTTACGAGTTGTCTTGCAGAATGGCATAAAAAATAGAAAATCCATATTGAGCAGTCAACAACTCGCACATCCATCGCATTGTTGGATACCTTAGAAAACAAATCTTTTTGCACTACATGGCATTAATACAAATGCGGTCTGCTTTCCCCCTGCAGCAGCAAGAAGGTTGTGAGTGTGATTTAGGATCACACACTACCCTTTCAGAGTTATGAATGAAGCAAGGATGTTCGACTGTTAATTAACAGCATTTGCAGAATGCGTACAAAGTACATTTCTCCATAGTTATATGGAAATTCAGGGTAAGGATGCTTTCACAGTGTTAGATCATCAGGGCAAGGCTTTACAGGAATCAATGAAACAAAGGGCATTCATATGCAGATTCTTTATCTGTTGAAAGCCCAGAAACTCTTTTTCAGTTTTACATTCCTATCTTTCATCTACAAGAGCCTAGTAAATAGATGTTCTCTAAAAAGGTCCCATTATTTCTTTCCTCTTAAAGTGAGCCTTTTGCAATCTATTAGAGGAAGATATAGTCGTTTTTCCCCTAGGCATGTTCAAGTGTATGCTGGTCATCACATAATGCTGTTTGCAACCCTATGATTTCCTTTACTGTCAAAAGGATTTCTCTCATTTCATTCTTGCCATAGGGCTTTAAAAATAAACTTCCTGGAGTCTACACTACTAGGGTGTCTAACATAACATAGAAATGCTAACAATTACAGTTACAACCATCTCTACAAAAGGCAATGTTCTAAGGGGTCTGAATTTTGCTAAAACACACTTTCATTTAATTAGTACATTGTACTATAGATTTATTGAGAAAATTAAATCATTACAATATAGCTGTTTAAATTTGCTTTTAAGGTATAATTTGATTTTTATTATCTACAAGAAAAAAATTCCATCTCAGTGATAATACACCTTTTCTAAGTGTATCTATTTCTATTAAATAGAAATTTATATTAAAACATTCTTTATTCAATAATTGAATCAAGTAAGGTACTTTAATGTGCACTACATGACTTCATGGAAAACAATCATTCACAAAATCAAACTAATATATTTTGTGGGTTTTTTTTTATCTAATCACAGATACAACTCAGATTTATATTAAACTTTGTATACTTGAGACATTGATGTCATCACATAGATACAATAAACTAACTGTAAAATTGATTACTAAAAAATTTAAAACCTGTATTACATGTTTTAATAGTAACAAGGCTCATTACTTTATTTGAGGACTTGTGTTGTTGTTGTTCATTTTTTTTTTTTGGTTTTTATTTGTTTGTTTTCAAGAAAGGATTTCTTTGTATAACAGTTCTGATGCTCTTGGAACTCACTCTGTAGACCAGGCTGGCCTCAAAGTCATGGAGATCTACCTGTCTTTGCCTCACAAGCGCTGGGTCTAAAAGAGTGTACTAACACTGCCCGCAACAAAAGTGTTTAAAATATGTATGTTTCTAGCTAAAATTAACATAATAGACATAAAGGAAATAAATTAGTAGAAAAAA
>JAQHUG010000321.1:718906-747111 GCA_028555095.1 Dicrostonyx torquatus
CCCTCATGGTCCTGACTTCCTTTCTCATTTTCTCCCTCCTTCTGCTCTTCCACTGGACCTTGGTAGCTCGATCCCTTGTTCTGTGTCATTGCATTATAAACTTGATTTGATCAGCATCACTTGCATTTATGTGGTCACAGGCACACTTCAAGGATTTTTTAGGCCTGATTTGTTTATATACAGAATAAAAATGAATTTTCTACACATACAGTTCTATTCAAAAGTTCACAGCATCTAAATGTGGCTGCCAATGGGGGCTGACTGATAAGCCAATGATAAGGGCACTGGGATCTATCTCTTCTGTATGTATTGGCTTTTTGGGAACTTATTCTATATTGATGCACACCTTCTTAGACCAAGATGGAGGGTGGAGGGCCTTGAGCTTCCCTCAGGGCAGGGTATCCTGCCTCCTCTTAGGGAAGCAGGGGGAGGGAGGAGGGTGGTGGGTGAGCAGGAGGGCCTGATACAAGGGGAGGAAGTGTAAATTTTTTCTTTTAACAATAAAGAAAAAAAAAAGAGAGAGAGAAAACCAGAACAGTGAATCTACTATTCCATGCATCACAACCCACTGATTGCATCTATTTGGGGGAGAATAAAAAAGCCTTGCAATGGGATACAGAGCGCTCATTTAGCTTTGGTGCAGTGGATCCACCCTGAGCAAGGATGAGACTGGTAAACTACCTGCTCATCAGAGTTGAGAGTGAAATGAGATGGAGAACTCATGAGGTGAGATGACTCAGAGGATGACTCCAACAGCGCTCACACCATTGTTTGCAGCGCAGATGTTTTTCTTGGTATAAATAGAATTTTTTAAATATATTTCTGAAATAAGACAAAAGAAGCCAATAGCACAACACTTTTCCGTTTCCACTTGTTCCTGTGGAAAGCATTGGCCTCATCAGGAACAGTTGCATATATAGCACGGAATTATATCACAACTGATTCTGAAATTATCCTCATTTCCAAAATCATAGAGAGGTAAGAGTTAAATTCTTCAACTTTGGCCAATTGGTATAGGACAAATTGAGGTCACTACCAAGTCTTGTTTCAGCTCTCAGGTATTTATCTCATGTTTATATATGCCATGGAACTCTTGAGAGTCTAAAAGTGGAGGAGAAGAATTATGAAGTCCAGAGTGCCAAAAAATAACATATTTTGCAAACATCTTTTTAAGAACTATGAGACATGTTGTTGCAGAAGCAATTACACTTCCTGATAAATTTCTCAAGAATTTGATTTTCTTTGTATTCAGTGAGCATGACATATTTTGTAATACTTGGATATAAGGCAGTTCTTTATGAGGGACAGAGTCACCTCACAGCTGGAAAGGCCATGGTCTTTCTTTAGAACAGTGACTACTGATTGAAAAATGCAAAGCACTTTGCTCTCCATGGCTATTTTTCCTCTTGTTTAATGCCATAAATCAGTGAACTTTTCTAAAACTGCACTTTTCCCCTGAACTCCAATATGGAACTGGCTTCATAGTCTGCTGTTTGGATGCTAAACTTCATAACAATGGTGTTAGGATATATAGTCACTAAAGTGAGCATATATGCACAGGCGTGGGACCCCAAGATACAGTAACTTTTCATTAAAATCAAAAACAACAGTGTATTTCAAGATCATGGTCAGATAAAAGCAAAAGTCTAAAGCCTATGTGATTACGGGGATGCACGTAGCAATAGAACATTTCCCATCTCTTTCTTTAAGCAATGCATATATCTCTCATATAGATTTTATATATATACATATATATATATACACAAATGTAGTGTCTGTCACCCAAATATCAGTGTTTATTTGTCAAAAATGTAGACTATAATAATCAATTCTCAACTTTATAAGGTTCAGAAGGAGCCATTTATCATGGCTTGTAAAAACCCTTCTCAGACAAGAATGGGAACAAGACTACCCTTTATTTATTTTTTTCTCTGTTTCCGGATATCGCAAACTTAATCAGGAACACAAAATAAATAATTAACTCCATTAAATAAATGTTTTCTCCTATCCAGTCTACTCCATCTAAATTTTGACAAGGGCTATCTGCAAGGTCACTGGTTTTGAAACATTATCTTCTCCTTTTACTCTATGTGGTTTTGGAAATTAAAAGATCATGTCATTAATTTTTAAAAGAAATTTTAGTTTTATTTATTATTTTTTGCGTATTAGTGCTTTGATTGCATGTATGTATGGGTCCCATGTGAATTCCTGGTGCCCAGAAACGTTAGAAGAGTGTTCAGGTGTATCCTGGTACTAGAGATATACACTAAGTTAGCCATCACATGGGTGCTGAAAATTGAACCTAGGTCCTTTATAAGCATAACAGATGCTCTTAAACATGGAACCAGTTCTCCAATCTGGGCTCATATTCTTAAAAGAGATGATTCTTAAGGCCTGGGAGATGATTTAGCAGTTGAGGGCTCTTTCCGTCAAGCCTAAGGGCCTGCATTTGATCCCTAAAACCCAGGGGAAGACACAGACTCCTACAGGTTGTTCTGTTTGTCATACACATGCTGTGATACCCGTGCACCACACCCACATCTACAAATAAGTAAGTCTAATGAAATAGACTGTAAATGGTGACAGACAGCTGCTGAGGACCTTGCGTTACACCCTCCTACATAGCAGCATACACATACAGCATATACATCTGGAGAAACTCTAAGCTAGGAACAAAAATAGAATCAAAAAGTAACGTTTTGTTTTTTGGTTTATATCTGCATTCCAGATAATTATACACCTGAGAAATTTCATTCTTTTCCTTCCTTTATATATATTTATATATATAATTTTTGCGTCCTCAATACTCCATGTAAACTATTAAGTAAAAAATAAAGGCACATAAAAACAAACTTTCCTAGGTATGTGTGCTTCCCTGACATGCAGTGGCCCAGCATGTGTTCTGTAGAAACAGAACGATGTTTGAATTCAATTTAAGATCCTACGAAAAGAACTAGCCTGTTAAAAATAAACCTATAATGATCGATCGGGTTTCTGCCTTCCTTAAATACTTTGGCTGTTACACTAGCTTAGTCATTAGCATGCAATGAAGTCCCCAATTATTATCTGCCCTGCTGTTCTCCACTCTCACCGATTGTCAGTTTTCAGTTTTGAAATGTACTGCATGATGTGAAAGGCGTCATTCTTTCCACCGCTGGTCTGCAGAGCTGCTATGCTTTCTGACTTCCTCAGGCTTTTCTTGTTACAAAGTCAATGCTAATAGCGAGGCTGTACTTTTTGGTTTTCTAAGCATTCACACTGTGAAAGAATTCACTGAGGTCTTTCTTCTGTGTACCAGAGTTTATTTCTTTCTGTTTTCCACTTAGGATACTGAAAATGCTTATATTAACACATGCCTTTAGCCAAAAGAAAATTACGATTTGTTTTGTTTCTTGAAAATGGAGCTGTTTTTGTCCCCATTGAGACTCATGACTGGCACTGGGTTTTATTTCACTTCATTATCCAACTAGCATCTTAAACAATTTATTTAAAATAAAGCAAAAGAACCTCAGGTTTTGAGCCTATAATTCACGGCTCCATGACACAGCAGTCAACTGCCACACAGGCAATTCATCTGTGGCTGTCCGAAGTTGGAATCTAATGGCATATATGAAAGAAGAAAGGGATACATTCTGTTCACGGCTGTTATGATGATTATGTTATGGACTGAGAAAATGCTATAGTAGATTAAATACAAAATACTATCGAAAAATCATTGGAAGGGTCACTTTTGGAGTTTAAATTAGAACTCCAAGAACATTTCTAGTTACACGTGTGATTTCTGTCATCTATTTTAATAGAAAGGCTTCTGTGCATGAATGGTATCAGTGCAAAAAGAAGAGAAAAGGAACGGGTTTGTGTATGTCATGCTTTGCAGTTCATAAGTATATCTGCATTTATATATAAAAAGCTATACACAGACATACACACATTCCATGGGTAGAAATATCTAAATGTCATTGTTTCTTGTACATTCTTAATACTTCCTTATTTAGTATGTTCTGTATGTTTGTTTAGGAGTATGCAATTAGTTACGCATACACAAATGCAGTACATGCTTGATCATAGAGACCAAAGGTCAATGTCTGGAGTCTTCTTTAGTAGTTCTCTTCTTTACGATTTCAGTTATGTTCTGTTTAAGAACCTAGAGCAGACAAGTAGGAGTCACCTGCAAGTACCTGTGGTCCTGATTTCTAGGTACAGAGAGGAGCTGCTGTGTCCGGTTTTTCAATGAATCCCAGAGTTCTGAATGGCAGTCCTCATATTAATAACACACACACTAGTGACTGAGCTATCTATCTAGTCACAAAAGACATGGCTTGATAAATGAATTTGTATTTGCCATATATCTACCAGTAATATGTTTCTGTGCTGAAGTACATAATGTAAAATGAATAATTCAACCTAATTATTCTTCTTATCACTTTGTATACAAATAATAGTTTTATAAGATCTAGTCACAGTCATATTTAGGTCACGTTCATATAACCTGAAGTTATATAAGCCTATAGTCACCAGGTTACATCATTGACCTACAGACTTAATACCGTAAATGAAACTCTGTATCATTTGCCCATCATCTTCCAACCCGACCAGTCTCTGGGAACCAAAATTCTAGTTGGTTTTATAAGTCTGAATACTTTATAGAGTATATATAAGTGACATTGTATAGAATTTATCTCCCGTCCATTCACTTATTCAAATAATATAAATAGACTATCTTCATTCTATCTTCTCAAATAATGAAGTGTTTTTAATACTGATTGGGTTTTAGTGTGTGTATCTTCAATGAACTCTTCCTGCTCTGCATTTTATTTATATATTCATTATTTCATAATACTTATTTTGGTTATTGTTTTTAAATGTGGGAAGTTATTATTATTATTATTTGAGGAATGATGTTACTTTGACACATATTCTTAATACTTTGTTTTCAATTATTTATATGCATGTACTGTGAATGTTTGTGTATAGGTATTTGTATGAGCCTCTTAAATGTTTAAATAAATTTAATTCACAAAACAGATCTTTAAACATTCTTCATTCCTCTTTATTAATATAATTTTGTTAACTATAGTCAAGTTTTGTGGGGTTTAACATAAGATAACTAGCGAACACTAGAAAATAGGAAAGTACAAAAGCAAATTCCCAAGAATGAAATTTTTTCTCAGAAATAATTCAGAGGCAAAATATGAAATGTGCTACATATTTTTATCTGTTGTTTCCACATAGAAGATACTGTGCACCATATATTTTCAAACAGACATAGTTTTCAGTCTCAGAGAAATCTAGAAGCTTCTCTCAAAAACTGAATTCAAATCCATGTTTTTCTTGACCTTTACCATTTCTTTCTTTACTGGAGGTCAGGACAATACACTGTGTTATTGAGAAGTATGTTAAATAATGTTTGTTTTCAGAGGAAAATAAGCAATCATTTCCCATACTTGTGTATCAGATACTTAAAGACATATTTTATTAAAAATATGTTGAATGGTTACTTTACCATAGTCTTTCCAAAATCTGATTTATTTACATTATATTTTGTGCAAGTTTTGCTATGTAGAAAATAGTCATCCTCAGTTGAAGTCACTATGAATGGTTATCCAATTTTTGAGATTTATCAAAATGTAAAGCGTTACAAAACAAGAGAAGTATGGTATACCTGTTTAGAGACAATTTTTTTTTTTGGTTTTTTTAGTGATAGGGTTTCTCTGTGGCTTTGGAGCCTGTCCTGGAACTAGCTCTTGTAGACCAGGCTGGTCTGGAACTCACAGAGATTCACCTGCCTCTGCCTCCTGAGTGCTGGGATTAAAGGCGAGCGCCACCACCGCCCGACTAGAGACAAATTCTTTACAACATATTCATGCAAAAATAAGATAAAGTTGGAATTCTAGAACAGTTTATTTAGAGAAGAAACAGAAAGGTCAAAGGCTTCTGATGGCAGGAGAAAACATAATGGTTTTGTAATAACTAAAAGATGAACCTTATAACCACACATTTCAATTAAGGTAAAGGTTAGGAGGAGCTGTCTAATAGTCTTAAGGGCTTCAGCAACATGAGGCCGAGAGACACACATTTTAGAATATTGTATATATTGGACATTAAATAGGAAATGTTTTCTATTTAGTTGTAGATTCTTCCTCTTACATCTGGAAGAGCTGGACATATTGTCAACAAATATTATGTTACACACAGACATATTCAAGGTATTGTGGTCGTGTATTTCCTAGAAAACAAAATTATTCTGGCTCATATGTTGCATGAATTTTTTGTATAGTTTCGGGAATTATCTGATAGAGGATCAACCAAACATTGGACGTTTCTCTTCCGTTAAAAGTTAGAACATTGTGGGTTTTTATTATAAAGCTTAGTTTGAGAAGTAAAAAAGAACGGTGTGAAGAGTTGGTTCCTTGAGCACATTACTTTGATACATAATTAATTAGTTTCTAACATTTGCGAATGATGTATTTGTGTCTCTCTGGCATAAACTTTTCATATATTTTGTGACTATTTTAATGCTATTCATCATTGGGAATGACAAACTCCCCTGCAGCTGTATGATACCATCTCTCTTTCTCATACACACCTTCACTGTATGAAGAAGCCAAGCACAGACAACCTCTGTTCCCCCTGTGTCGTGCTTGTATTCTCCTTTACAGTTCTCAGCAGTTCTACCATGGCCACGTTGCTGTTTTTATTAATTGTTCATGCTTCTTTGACTGCAGCACTTATGCTGTGTTCCTTTTGCTCTCTTAACTGCATACCATTGTTCTCCGCAAACATTTGTTACTGGGTGATGGTTATTCTGCAAAAGAACAGAAAAGTTCCAAAGCTACCACAGAACTCTACTAAAAGGCAGTTAGAGGAATAGAACTTTATGGCTTCTTTTTTGTTTATCAATTTTTACTATCTAGTATTTTTTTTTCCCAAAAGAGTCACCTAAAAATTCTATGTATTTCCCTTATTTGATTTAGGCTGCTTGCGTATCCAAATAAGGAATTTCTATTGGCTCCTTGCACATTTCTTCTCCACTAAGATGTGACACATCCCCCTAAACAGCTGGGACACATCTATCCAAGGAATGAATTGCTTGATTATGTTCAGTTAAGATGTTATTTAGGATATTACCTGTAAAAATGTCAAAGCTTTAGATAAACACTACTGAATAGTATAAAACATAGGATCTGTGATGAGAAAAAAAGGCTATGTAAGTGGTGACTCTAAAGCGTGATAATTTTCACACTAAGTAGTTTACCTGAAGTCTTTCTGTGTTTTGTATCAGCATGTAATGTGATTCCACCATCATAAGAAGAATAACAAGAGAATTGATGGTCCCTGTGACTAGGTAACGGATTCTTGTAAATAATTGCAGACGTGTTTTTATTTGGATAAAAAAGAAACACATCAGACTGAAAACAAAAAGGGTTGTAAGACTCTAGCCAAGACATATGTAGAATCAAATATAACTAAAAAGGCAGAGTTTGAATTATTAATCAAAATGAAGGCATGCTGATTGGACTTTAAATTATCTTTGAGAATGAAGCTAGCCCTGTCTTTCATAGAGTTATGTGTCTATTAAGAAATAAAATTGACAGATAATTATTCTCTCCACTGACTATTTCCTGATTAGAGGTATTTTAATTGGTACTCTCAACTGCATTAAAGTTGTGCTTCTGTAGCATCTTAATCCCAAAGACATCATTAAGAGATGTGTTTAGTAAGCATGGGAGATGAGTAACTCAACTAGGGAAACTTGTCATGATATAGAAGCTGTTTGTGATGACTTTTAAAGGTAATTTATAATATAGAGCTCTTGACGACCTGAAGTACCAGCCATAAAACTGAATACCTTCAGTGTAATTACAATGAATAATTATTAATGACAGATTTATTCAGCAACACTTAGACTGGTCTTCTGGGTAATATGGAAACAGTACTGGTGGAGGTTGTCTACAGTCTAAAGAAACCTGTTGACACAGACTCGAAGAATCTGAAATCTACGTTATCAAAGCACGGTTTTACATATTAAAAAAGAAAACGAAGAAGCAAATTTTTCTCCTCCAGAAATTACAGACCACTCTTGCTTTGCTGGAAAATTGTCCCGTTTTCCTTTTTTGGATATTTTGCAACAGAAGCACAATGAAGTAATTTGAACATTTTTAAACTTGATACAATGCCTCATTCCTCACATCCAAGTCATTTAAATTCTTTCCTCAGCGCCTGTTTTCTCCCAAATCGTGTCCAAGTTTAGCAGTTGAGACCCAGAGTTCAGTAATCAACTGAACTTTTGATCCACATGAATGACTTTCAATAAATTTAATTAAATTTATATTAGCATATTAGACCTGGTCACAAAGATCTCCATTTCTGTTATTAGAAAATATTTTAAGTTTAAGGATGGAAATCATTTTTATCTTTAACTGGAGCATGTTTTGTCTAAATTAGAGTCCAGTTATTTACTTTTAGGCTTCCAAACTCTCAGTAAAGAAAACAAGGTTTGGATTTGAATTTTTAATTATCCAAAGAAAATAGAAAACGAGGGCATCGTGATTTGTTCTTGCCCACACTTCTTTTCTGCCTTTAACATGTTTATCTGCATATATTGAAAAGTGGTTCTCTTTTCAGAGATGACATGTAGATGTGCTAAAAGTTTAAAATTTTACAACCTTCCAAATCACTCCTTGCTGTGCCTAGAACCATCTAGGCTTGAACATCTGTGCTGTGGTTGTTTATCAGTGTCAAGGAAATGGAAAATATTTTGGTAAATGATATTTCAGTCCTATTCTAGTTTACCTCAAATGTTTGCAATATGTATGTTTAAACATGTTTCTTTGATTTGGAGCTAAATAAAGTAACCATCTCCAACCATGTAAGTAAAACTCTCTTGGCGTCATTTGTTTATTATGGTGGTCACTAAAAATTGGAAACACCCACACACCTACACCCACACCCACCCACACCCACACCCCCCCACACACACACACACAGAGAGAGAGAGAGAGAGAGAGAGAGAGAGAGAGAGAGAGAGAGAGAGAGAGAGAGAGAGAGTTGATATTTACCTTGGGTACAGTATCAACTTTCATTTAGTCAGTTTCCAAAATGCTGGCATTTTTATTTGAGTTAGTAATTCAAAAAGAAGACATAAAGTGGAAAATTTTTTACCTTTACATTTTATTCTTCCAATTTCATGAATATTTGTGAATAGTTGTCATAGGTACTTTCATTATAAATGAACAGATTTCAATTAACCAAGTTAATTATGTAATTATACTTAACACACATTTATTATTTTGCTATGCTATATCAATATTTTCTGATGATTCCAACTGTGCAATGAAACTGACCATGAAAAAAAATAAAAAATAGAAACTGACCATGAACATTTACAGACATAAAAATCATATGTGAAGATGACTGCAATCTTTTGTTATTTTATTTTTGAAGTTGCTATATTTATGGATTTTAAAGATAGCATTATATGCTAACATATATAGTGCTGAGGGTATTGTATGTTTACGAAAAAAAACAGAAAAGAAAAAAAATATGAACTGATATGTATTTTTGATTTTCCAAACATCTTTGTCCAGCTAAGGTCAGTTCTACACTGGCCAACAAAGGAATACCCTTTCTGTCTGATTGAAGGGATGCCGTACTCATGCAACAGTATCTGTCAAAGTTGTCTGGAGCATCACTAGCAGCCTAGGCTGTTTGTTGCAATGCACTGGGCAGAGAATAAAGTAAACTTACTCACTCTGCAGCCCTATTGCAAAGGGATGCTCTTCTCACTGAAGTTAGAACACCAGTCTCTATGTGTCATGGATGATACCATCAATATTGGGGGACACAAATTATAAAGACTAGTTAAAGCTCAGCTAATTTGTAAAAAGGCATCACAGATATTTAAGATTACATCACAGAATATATACGCCTGAAAGGTCTTCACAGGCAACTAAATTATCTGGTTCTGTGTAATTTTGGAAGAAACTATATTTCTTTGTCTACCTTAACTGTCATTAGGGACTATATAATCAATATAAGGATAAAATGATAAGCTTTATTATGTATTAGCACAAAAATAAAAAAAAAATAGGATCACAATTGAACTTTGCATGCAAGGACTGTCATAAAAACATTTCAAATATTTAAAAAACTGAATATTATTATGAATATAATAAGGTCCTCTATAATTTAAAAAAACAGAGTATAATATGATATATTATTTTAAATATGATGTTGAATGTCTTTATTGACTTAAATTGACTATTTTCAACTGTGCTGAATTTCTTTATTTTAAAATTTAGAGAGGCTTTAATTAAGACTCCCTGATAATATTTCATTTTAGCATGAAGCTATATTGTCATATTAATGTATAAACAATTCAATTTTGTATCCCAATTTTGCACTATCTTGTTACCAGCATTACAATAAATTTGGAAGATGTTTCCTCAGGGAAGCTGATTGTAGGTTTTTACTCAGCAACTAAGTTTCATCTAATTAGTGTGAAGAAAAATATTTAAATATCAATTAAGAGAATTGATTGTGTCTTATTCCTAGGACATCATTGTAACTTAGTAAGTTGCAATGTATGTGAAAATATTTTTCCAATATAAATTTTATTAGATATATTAAGAATCTAATATTCAAAATAAATCTATAATGTCACAATTATATTCAGTTATTAGAAGTCCCTCTTCTTTGCTCTTAGTGATTTGTACCTTGATAAGTAGCACTCCAAACTGTGTAAATAATGCACTCTTTCCATCATTTTCATAATTTTAGGATTACTAAAATAAAACACAGGTGTGTAAGGCATGCCAAGAAAATCGGTAATGTAGGTTAAGTATAAATATGCTATTCAATATATGACAATGACATGCTATATTCAAATTTTGTTGGGTTTATTGGGATTTAATTCTACCATAAGCCAAGGACCATCTGTATAGTTTTATATATGTAAATTAATGGTCCTTTATGTGAAAGCTACTTTGGTATCAATTCATATACAATCTTTGTGTTCAAGATGATGTCTTTAGTTACTACTGTTACTGAAACCTGGCATCACACAAGAGACCAATTCATATGGGTGAGTGAATAAAAGAATAATAAGAATATTACTTTATATGTACAGATAATACTTGGCAGAGCCTTATACATCATGTAACATTTTGGACTTTTAACCTTCTGACACAGACTTAATATGTTTTCCAAATTATAGTATGGTCTCACTCTCCTCCTGTACTGGTAATTCTGTTTTGCTCTCCTTTATTCAAAGTCACTCCTCTTCCATCAGGGCCACTAAAATCAAAAATAAAAAATATATATTTATAACCTTTACCACCACATTCTAATGCTTCAAACTTTTCATTGCTTTCCTGTTGTCTTAATAATTAACATATTCATACATTTCATCATTATGGTACCAATTTATCTTTTACTTCTCTTTGAAATGTAAAACTGTGGCAGGTTATATCTGTGTTTCATGAAAATTCTATATCCCTTGATGCTAGAGAGGATATTGTAAGATATGTTACATTATTATTATCATATTATTATTAATTATTAGGCTAACATTTATTCCTCTAACAAGTTAAAAATCATTCCATGCTAAGATACTTCAGAGGCATTTTCCAGGTCTAACCCAGCATTATTTACATTCGGCCTCTCATACAGAGTTTTTATTTGACTAAGTCACCAGTACTGACCAAAACAAAATTTTATCATAATATTTCAGTTAAGAAAAATTAAATAAGAAATCTTTTATGAATTATATGTATTATATTGGTGAAAATTTGGTTATATGCTTAATTTTTTAAAACAACAATACAAATTAGAGGAGGGAAAATAATTCATGGGAACCAAGGAAAAGCTGTGGATATAAAGAAGAGTAAAATTTTGAAAAGTTGGACTATTTACATACATAATGTTTTGACATTCTAGGTCAAAAATATTTACATGTCTATTATTACAAGTTCTATTAAATAAAATATTCTGCATGTCAAGTATTATATTAGATATGTATATGCAGTACTTTTTCTTTTCTTTATGGTTTTTTAAGATAGGGTTTTACCATGTAGCTTTGCTGTCCTAAAATTGCTTTGTAGAGCAGGCTGGCCTCAAACTCACAGAGATTCATCTCCCTCTTCCTCCCGAGTGCTGAGATTAAAGGTGTGTGCCACCACCACCTACCTGGCCACTGTGGTCATTTTTATGGAGCACGAGAGTATAATTGTCTTACTTTTCTAGTGTTTTTTTCTTTTCTTTTTTTTTTATTTCTGAAGAGGGTGAGTGAGGAGAAAGAACATGGTTTGGGGAGGGGGGAACAGACACTATGGGGGTGCTGTTAGATAAATGACGGAAGGTAAGGCAATCAGCAGTGCTGGGTGGGAGGAGAGGTGCTTCAGGAACAGCGTCTCTGATGAATATGTAAGTGATAGCACCATTTGTGCGCTCGAATAATGGGTTTCCATTTAAAATGGAATTAAAATATAATGAAGCAAATGTGATGTCTGTCAAGTTCATTAAAATAAAGTCCTAAATTTATTCACATCTCAGTCTATCTGATAAAATGCTGAACTGCAAGAGCACGAGTGTGCTTGCATTTCCTGTCTCATTTCTGGTAAAGAAACATATGCATACATGTGTATATATGTATATGACTATATATACATATCCACTTAAATTCAGTCTACAAAATTATATAATATTTTTACTCACACAGTAAGAGTCAACCTATAGTATTAATGGATTCAAGAAAGTGACTTAATGCCTATCTTCAGCTACTGATGTGGTTCAATCATGTATATAAATTAAAACTTATTTCTGGACAGTCATTTTACAAATGCTTATTTTATAGTCCCATAAATTTATTTAGCTACATAATTTCAGAGATGAAGAAGAAGCACAACAGAAATGAAATGTGACATAAATCAATATTGCTATGTTACTTTACGAGATAAATATAAAGGAATAAGAAAGCAAGACTGTATAGGGTGCAGACTTTCTCATTTTCTATATCTTTTCATTGGATTTTCTTTAAAATGATATGAGATCCACAAATGCACATGAAGTATATTATTAGTGTGTCTAGTAACTCAGTGCTCCCTAGGCATGATATACATATTTGAAAACTCATATGAAAGACATTTGCTCAAATTTGTTTAATTTGGCTTCACCAAATAATTATTTTGTTTCTGCTTTTGCCATGGGACTTAGCTTAGCACTGTCTCGCACTCAGCTGGGAAGCCATGATGTTAAGGCAAGTCGCATTAATTCACTAGATTCCAAACTATCCCCCATTCGTTTAACATTTAAGTCCCACTAGCAACACATGGAATATGGATGAAGGCTTTCAAAGGATCTCCAAGCTCGTTTTCTCCATAATTTCAGAGGGTGAGTGGGGTCTCTACACTGAAGTGAGTTAGACGAAGGGTAGTGACTGTATACTGTGTGATAACTGGATGTTAACAAATCCATTATTTCTATTAGATTCACTTCACATTTACCCTGATGTTCTGTTCTTATCAGTAATTTGCACTGCCTATCTTTTGGGCTACTGATTTCACATCGTGCCTTTGTCATGTTGGGGACTGTTTGGAGATGTTTTTTGTTTTGCAAGACAGGGTTTTTCTGTAGCTATGGAGTCTTCCCTGGGACTAGCTCTTGAATGCCAGGCTGACCTTGAACTCACAGAAATCTGCCTGCCTCTGCCTCCTGAGTGCTGGGATTAAAGATGTACGTAACTTCTTCTTGGCAATAAAAATCTGAAAATTGTCTAATTCTTTTGCTTTTTCCTTTCAACCATGTCATCTTTTCTTTATTCACAGAATTCCAAAGTTATTATTTTTAAATTTTTATTTTCCATCCAAATTAAAGAATGAACATAAGTAGCATGCTACTATCTGACTTCATTATTAAAACTTCTCATTTTGGAAGTGTGTGCGTGTATTATATATATATATATATATATATATATATAATATTGTTTATATTATTATATATAAATAATTATTATATACACACACATATATATGTATATATATAAATAATAAAATTAATTTGAAGGAAAGGGCTGGGTTATACGGGAAAGTTTGGAGGATGGAAAGGAAAGGTAGAAATGTTTTACTTATGTAATAATATCAAAAATTAAAAAAAAATAAAATTTTCCATTTAAATCTTTGATTAAAAAAAAGCTAATAATGACCAGTTTTCCTCATAAATTATCTCTCCTTATATGATCACTTTATGATGTTTTATTATTATAAGTATTTATGTTTATATGTTTAACACTTCATGTTCATTCTGTATATACTTATATAAAGAAATGATTTTCAGTAAATTTACAACCTTAAGTTAAGACTTAAAATGAACACATATAATATGAAAAAAAGTTTCTTATATGTATACTAATAAAAATTGCTTAGATACAGAATCATTATTTGCCAAGTAGAAAGTTACTTCATATTTAAAATTTGTGTGTGCACTTCTGCATACTCACAGACCCATCCATTATGTGCTCACAGGCATTGCTTTTTGTCTAGACTTCATGCCTCGGCGCACCTGTAGTCTAATATTGATAGGCTGTTTCTCAGAAGTAGCACATTTATTCCTCACCTGTGTTATACTTGAAAGGAAACTTGACACTTTTTCTGAACAAATATGCAACTGAATGCTCTTTTTATGGAAAAGAAAAGTTTTTTTTAATCTGGTTTACTCATTAACACATTTTTATAACAATGAAGCTACAAGTATTTGATTAGAAACAAAGGTAAAGTTTTACTAAATAATGTCTTAGAATACAATGAAATGCTAATGCAGAAAGGACTCAGATTGTTTACCATTTTTTCTTTATTTAATTTACATACTAACCAGAATTTCTGCTAGTCCTCTCCTCTCGTTCCCTCCCCTCACCTTCCTTCAACCTTATTATCCATTCTTCTTCATTCTCCATTCAGATGGAGTAAGGTCACTCTTGGGAATCAAGAAAACATGACATGTCAACTTGAGGCAGGACCAAGCTGAAGGAGACATTCCACCATAGGGAATAGGTTCCAAAGAGCCATCTCATGTATCAAAGACAGATCCTGGTCCTACTGCTAGGAGTCTCACAAGAGAGCAAGCTACACAACTATAACCCTCATACAGAGGGTCTAGGTCTGGCCCATGCCGGTTCCCTAGTTGCTCAACAGAGTCCTTGAGCTCTGATAAGTTCAGGTCAACTGTCTCTGAACAGAAATCTGTCCAAAGAAAGATCAAATATATTAACTAAATTTCACATCTAATAAACTCCCTGCAAAACAGCTATTAATCACTTATCAAAGGAAATGCATAAAATAGGTGCTTAAAGTGCACCTTCTGTTAAATATATAGAAAATAAATTTAAGCAAACCAATAAACTGTTATCATAGAACCTTATTTATAAAGATTTCTGAGTGTTTGAGTGATGGGGGTTGTATGGTGGTTACGTCTATAATCCTGCACTCTAAAGACAGAAGCAGAAGAATCCTTAGTATTTCTGCAAGTTCAAAAGTTCAAGGAATCCTGTTATACATGGAAGACTTTATTGCAAAAATTTTTAAAAATTCATTTACTTTTTTAAACCAATAAGGTGTATTGACGCTCATGGACATTATGCCTTGCTAATTTCTATCATTATGAAAAATGAAGAGTAAATAATAATTAAGTTTTACTTTTTTAATATAGCAGGTAGACTAAATAAAAGCTAACTACTATGTTCTTAAAATACTCAGTCTTAAATTTTATACTATTGTTGTTAAACATGTATATAATTTTATTAAATATAAAATATCAATAATTGCTCCTTTTTATTTCAATCTTTATTTTCAGTTATAAATAGTTTGTCTTATTTTTAAAAAAAGTTTGAAAGTTGTGTAATGAAGTTTCCACAATACTTGTTTTTAATTACATCATTAAAAAAAGTGAAAGATTAAAACATAAGAATTTAATATCATTGATTTGCAGTTGTATTGGGAATTTATAGTAGTGTTGAGTCCCAAGTTATTAGTTATTGTGCCTCTGTATCTTAGTATAAACAAAGTGGTATGCATGCAAATGTTTTTCTTTGACTTTCAAACTTACATACAGTCAATATTAAGCATAAGGCCTCTTTCATTTCTCCATTCTCTTCCACTGTCACGATTTGCTGGGAAGTCCTCCTTGGACACCCAAGCTTTCATTTACTTATTTATTTCTGCATTTATCTATGTATTTATGAATTCCACAGTTTTCTCTTTATATATTATTTTATTGTGAATTATGCTAATACATGTGTCCATGTGTGAGAATATACCTGAGTATGAGTAACCAGTGAGGTTCAGACAGCATTCCCTCACTTGGAGTAGAGCTCCAGGCAATGGGGACCCACTTAACAAATGTGTGAGGAACTGAACTTGAGTGCTTTGAAAAAAGACTATGCGTTCTTCACTGTTTAATCAGTATCACCTCCTATCTGTCAGGAAGCATTTTGTTAATTTGTTTATTATTCAATGAATGAAAACAAGTAAATTGTTTGATACTGGTCACAGTCCTTGCATATGGCCTAGAAGAATACAATACAATTATATAAAAAATTTAGAATAGTTTTTCTTGTAGTATAATCTCATATGTGGTTTTAATAGCTCCATAATATTGGTAAATATAACAAAATTTCAATTATGATTCCATTTTTATAAGTTACTATCAAATGCCCTTTCTGCTGTTTTCAGGTCAAAGTGGTATTGCTTTTTTTTTAATCATAAAAACAAGTTAACACTACTGTATTAAATTCCAGCTTGTTCATCTGAGACCAGGCAATCCATTTATCTTCATTTTGATTTTGTAGTGTACTTTATAAACTAAAAATCATTTCTCCCATGAGTCCAATATTACCTCAAAATTTGTATTAACCTCTTTTGTCTTACCTGAACTCCCTAATACTATTTCTTTTCAGCCTAGTTCCAATGAATTTTGTATCTTCCTTTCACCCCACTCTTGTTAACTAGATTTATTTGTGTAACTTTAACTCGTTCACACACACACCAGCACAAACTTGGACCCTACTCGTTGCCTTCACTGTTATTGAAATAAATTAAGCAATAAATTATAAAAGGAACTATAAAGGTAATAGTTTTAGTCATTACCATATTGTTTATTTTATACACTTTAAACTAATTGAAAAAATGATAGTTTTAGTTGTGTTGTTTTTAATCTAAGTATCCCATGAACTTTCCTGAACCAGCCCCACAGTCCTTTACTGTCCATCACAGCTCCAGTTTATCTCCTTCCCCTTCCCTAACTGACTCTTTAGAGCATGTTTCAGAAACTGCTCGGTGTAAATGACTGTTTCTTAGCCAAGGCTGCAAAACCCTCATACAACAGGTCAGGTCTACTAGGCTCAAAATCTCTTTAAAGGAGCAGTGGTGGGTTTACAGTAACACTCGTCTACCAATTCTCATCTTTGAAGCTAAAATTGAATTTTCATTTATTCCATACTGTTTTTCTTCCTGTGTCTGATTTTCCTCTGCTTTCATGCTGTTAGATGAAGCCTGAACTATTCAGTTCTGGTACTGAGTTTAGTGACTATTTTATTTTCTCTTTTAAGGTATCTGTTACTGTATGTTATTCCCAGGGTAAAACATCACTCCTCTATAAAAAAAAAAAATCTTGTATTACTTTATGGCTTTCTTGTAATACTGTTTATTTTCCATGTCAGGATGCAACTATTCTTTTAAAATAGCTGTAGTCCTAATGTGATTTTGTTGTTGCTTTAAATCCCATTTGTTCTGCATGTGTAATTAGGTTCTGCTTGTCTACACAACTGATCAGTCATAGGTTACATGGTAAATAGGGTAAGACACTCATTCAAGTCTGCAATAATTAATATAACTGTGTGTGTTTTTTATTAATGTTTTTCTTCCTGTCTTGCTGTTAAACATTAAAAATTTCAAACTATATCATTTTTGTCTTAACTATATTTTAAAAAAAAAGCAAAGAAAGAACCAAAAGTTGTATTTAAAAGTTTTTTCTGGGTGTGACAGATTAGGAACTAAATTAAATATTTTAGATTAGTCTTAAATTGTCAACAGAAGATCTTCTTTAAAGCATTACAATATACACTTAGAAAATCTCTAGTAGAGAATCAAATTCTACATATATTTCTACTTTGTCATTTTATATACTTTTCCTAGATTTCCCAAGTTACACAAACACAGTAAAAACATGCATGTTTTATATCTAAGACTTATCAAACAAAAGGAAATGCAGAAAATCCCTTATCAGTCTGATTTTTAAGATCAGCTTTTTAAGTACTAAAATTTCAATATTTAGAAATTGCCCTATATAATCAGATCTAGTGCAAATTGTTTTTATTCAAGCAAGGTAATTATAATGCTTTGTCAAACACAATATATTCTAACTGCTGAAAAGTTTCATAAAATTCTCAGACTTAGGAAAAATATCATCCAGTTTAATAACCATTTGAATGTTCTTTTATGTTGCTTGCTGGTAAATGTGTTTGTAAATCCAGTATTTTTCAAAGTGCGTACTTTTTGAAGATGTGTTAAATGCTTTCAGAATTGCTCAATTAGAGCTTAGAAATTTGGTTTCTCTATATTTAAGTTTAGATATAAGAAAGCAGTACTCTAAATTGTTTGTTGCTTAGTTTTCTGATATCTAGAAAAAGAGCAACTATGTAAAACACCAGTGATGGTTGAAATAATATGTGTTAATTTTGAAATATACAATCACATGAGTTCATACTTCGGAATGTGGTTTGAAAACCACAAATGAAGTCTTTGAAGGTTGTGAATCTCAAAGGTCTCTTCAGTTCTTTAAGCTATCTTAATTTGAAGCCTAATTTTGTGCAGGAGAGGATTGATGCAGTCATAGCCTTGATTCTTACCATTATGTTCTTATGCACAAACCAATAAACCATCACAGCATTTGAAATTCTGGTATTTTTTTAAAAGTCATAATATATATTCTCTGCTTCTTTTTGACATTTGTTATTATCTCTGTGTTTATTTTAGAAAGGTACTAAAATAAAGAATATAACACAGAGATAATGTACTTCTTATCTTGCCGTGATATGTAGAATTTAAGAATAATATGATAGAAGATATTTCTATTGATGATCATGGATGAGATATACATCTAACCAAGCGCTTACATTTTATAAAGAAAAATTATACAGGAAACAGGACAGTGACTAAATAAAGAAGGAACACACAGGTAACATGAAGGGAAGAGAGGGCACATGAAAAGTAACATGATCCGTCAACACAGAACAGATGGTTGTGTAAGAAAGCAAGCTGAACAATCCAGTAAGCAGCATTGCCCCATGGTCTGCACTTTAGGTTCTGCCTTGAGGTACCTTTCCTGAATTTCTGCTTGGATCCACTGTTGGTGTGAAATAAATCACTTTTTTGGTTAGGTACCTTTTGGAAATGAGTTTATCATGACACAGAAAAGCTAAGAGATATGATAGTGAAGACATTTGCTTCATAAGCTTCATCTACCTTAAAGCTGAATTATTTTGTTAGCACAATTATGCTATATAAATTATTTCATGTGAGGTCAATCTTCATATATTCTCCTCACTGTAGAGATAACACAAAGGGAAAAATTGTGTTTAATATTTTTAAATAATTTTCTTTTTTAATTCATTATTACATTACTATATATTTCTTTCAATAAATTCAGACCCCCAATTATGATAAATAATATGTGATGTCGTGAGAAGAGATGGAAGTTCAATCTCAAACATTTGCAGTGTCCTAGTTCTCTACTCCAACGAAGCTGCATAATAATTGAGCTTGATATGGAGAGAAAATGTCAGTAGTATGTTTTTGAAAAGAAATTCTCTCAAGTCCCTCTACAGTTACCATTATGAGTTTTGTTCATCAGGAGGTGTGTGCCAAAGGAGAAAACAGTGGTCCATAACCAGGGCCATGCACAGCCCGAAATAGGTAGATTAGTGTATGAAATGTGCACACGCTATCTATTTAGACAAAAAAAATGGGAAAAATTGGAGTAGTTGGTTGTGAATCAGGAAATGTTAAGTTCCCATGAGCATTAATTTTCAAGTTCTCTGGTCCTTCTACCCTGACTTAAAGCATTTAGAAATGAATTCATTGATGAAGACTGTCTTCAAAGATGAATTCTGAACATGGAAATTACTGAAACAGTAATCAGCCAGGCTAGACAAGGGTCCTGAGTTCTTCCTTCTGAAAATAACCTGGTACAGTATGATGAATTGGCTTGTACACTGTGGAGCCGTAGTGCTTGTTGTCGATAATTGGCCTAAGTTGTTCAGGGAGCACAAGAGCTCCAGTGAGATAAATTTGTGTTTAAAACTCTGCTCTCCCACCTATTAACTCTGTGCTCCCTGAAAAATACTTTAACCTTTCCAAGACTCTGTTCTCTGATTCATGATACCAGGATAAAAATTTCTGTTGGTTAATAGACTGCTTGTCATAGAAAGACACACCAAACTTTCTCTATTATTGTGCATTATGTTTAGTTAGAAATGGATTAGATATAGATCTTGCATCATATTTAGAAATGTACACATGGAGGGTATTCACACAATGAGGTTCAGATACCCATGGTGGAGCATACTTCACAAGATCCTTTCACTATTTTTAAACATTCTGCAAGTCCTTGATGAGTCCTAAATGTTATTTCATTTTTATCTACCTAAAATACTTAAGGTATTTTACAAATGGAATATAATATAATACAAATGGAAGAACAGTCATTGATGAAGTAATAGCCAATTTACATCTGATAAATTTCTACATTCTTCTTTAGCTTATTAAATCCTTTTTTTTAAAATTTATGTCCTTCTTTCTCATACTCTAGAAGGTCTGATCTACCTATTCTTGTAAATGACAGTCAATCTGAGAAGGAGAATGCTTTCGGTTAATAAGCAGAATTTTAAAATGACCCTGGAGAGCAGCAGATGAATTGCTAATTAGAATTATCACTGTTGCCCTGATAATTTTGTTCTAAGGTCTGAATTATGTCAGGACATTAAAAGTAGAAAGTTCATTAATGTTTTTAATGCATATCTATAATTTATGAAGCAAGTGTGAGCTGGGAGAATAGATGTGGATGCAGCACACGCGTCTCTTTGTCTATCTTCCAAGTGGGTAATTCTTTCAACTTGGAGAAAGAAAATTGCCTAGTCTAGGTTCTTCAGTGAGACAGATCAGGGTCATGACTTAAATATGAACCTAAGTGTGTAACCATTGTGTGCTCTTGAACATGTTGAATGGCTCTCACCTGATACATTCTTTTGTATTTGAGAACATAATGTAATTTTATTAATTTTCCCTTTGCTTTCCTCCCTTCAAACCTTCCCATAGGTCCCTCCTTGATTTCTTTCAACACTCATAGTTCATTAATTATTAAACTTTTCTTAATTAATAAAAACGAAGTAGTGTTGTTGAATGCACATGCACATGTATGCGTACACACATTTTATATATATATATATATATATATATATATATATATATATCCCTGAATACAACCTGCTTTCTTGATTACTTGTGTGTGTTTTCAGGGCTGACCCTTTGGTACTAAATAACTAATATGTGTAGTCTTCCCTGTCATATACTTCTTTCTATAGGGTTGAAGCATTGTGGAAGTTGCCCTGTTCACTTTGGCATATGTATTGTTGGTGTCCTTGTTCATGATGTACTGGTGAAGCATTATGGTGTGGCTCTGACATTAGTATGAGACATACGTCTCCAGCAAACTCCTTAAACTTCTGAATTTACACTCCTTCCATTTTCTCTTCTGCAGTGTTCCATGATCCTTAGGTTTGGGCAGTGTTTGTAGTCGTGATCATTGGACCTGAGCTCTACAACTTTATGATTTTATTGTTTCTGATTTTCTATCATTGTCCTTTGTTGTCTTCCTTCTATATTTTTTCTACAAGTCTAGTGTAATAGTACCTCAAGTTTTTAACATGTTAATTGAAATAATGTCAACTTGCAACATAAAGGTCTAGATAGGTTTTCTTCTGCTTGTTATCAATAATGCCTCTTTTCTTCCTGAAAATGTCATTTATCTCTCTCTGTCTGTCTGTCTATTTATTGGCGTGTATATTTGTGAGTGTGTGTTTATATATTTGTGAGTGTGTGTTTGCCATGTGTGTGTGTTAGGGACCTTTTGCCCTAATAATTACAGAAGGTCAGCAAAGGCCTTTGACTTAGAATGTTTAACAGAGTCAGCTAGGACTTTTGACTCTAGGAAGCTAACAAAGATACGGAGGCCATTGTCTCAAAGATGTTTACAGAGATTGCCCTCTTCCTTAGTTAGCTGTCCACAAAAGAAAGTTTCCGTTTACACAGGTGTGCTAGTTAGCTAACTAGTTGTTTATTACCCCCAGTTCCTGCTCACTGCCTCGACCCCCACCTCAAGCAGCTTCCCAGTTCAGAGCTGTATATATACTGGTGTTGTTCCTTAATAAAAGGAGACCTTGACAAGAGAAATTTGCTTGGTCTCCTTCTTTTCTCTCGCCCATGATTTTCAGCTAGGAGCCTCTTTGGACCCTGAATAACTGGACCCGCGGGACGGGTTCATGTGTGGATGCATGAGGAGGCCAGAAAAAAAGAGTTTACTTCCCTGGAACTGGACTTACAGGCTTTTGAACTAAACAGTATTGATTGGTTCTGGGAAGTGAAAATCAGCTAGCAATCCTAACCAGCTAACCAGTTCTCCATCTTCACGCTTTAACTTGATTTTAGTCAAAGTTTTTTCTTTCATATAGAAACAATGTCAGTGACCTTGTCCAGTAACAGTGATCACAGCATATAAGAATGTACATACTAGAAGGGCTGTTATCAGTTGTCAACACAGTGTAAGCCACAGCTTCTGAACTGAGGAAATCATAGTGTGGAAGGCAGGGCAGGAAGCTAGACAAGAAGGATGGGGATTATGGGTGTGGTGGTTTTAAATCAGATGTTATGTTAATTATTGTGAAAGAAGAGATGTTGTACCATGAAATAATATAACAAAAACCTTTATGATATCATGTCTTTTACGCACAGGAACCAACCAAATAACGAAACCTGACTGCATAGCACATATCTGGATAGAGATTTCTATTTTATTTTCTTATGGAACTAGTTTTAAAAATCCCAGAGGCATGATTAAACTTCAAGTTTGTGATACTAATGTTACACCGATCTTCATAATCACTAATAATGAATGCATGGATGTAGCTTAGAAAACATGCAAACACTAGGAAGTGAGTTTGATCCTGGAAATGCATTTTGTGCTGTGGTGTGGGCTGGATAGGTGGATCCCTGGTATGGTGGTGAGTGCTGGATAGGTAGATCCCTGACCTGGATTTTTGGTGTGGTGGTGTATGCTCAATAGGTGGATTCAGGCCTGGATCACTGATGACTTTTGATCTAAAAACAGACACACAAATGAAATAATTCTTAATATCACATGAGTCTAAGTTGAAGAATAAATAGAAAAAAACAATAAAATCAATTATCATCACAACACTTATGACCTTGCTCTAGGCACTTTTGTCTCAAGTTTGTTATAATATGAACATTTTTGGTAACACAGAGCTAAAGATACACAGATTTTTATACGCACATATCTTTTGCAAATTATGGCAGATATGAGGTCAAAATAACACTTTTGAAAATAAGAAAGAATGCTTTAAAATATATATAAATGAAATAAAGCTCAATAAATGTCAGCCTGGGAAAAAAAGCCAAATTGCTTCTAATTTTGAATATTGCTAACTTAATTAAAACTCAATTAACATTGTTATTGTGTAACTAATGGCTTGAAAATGGTAATGTCATAAGTCATCAATTATAGATTAGTATGAAAGAGAGTAGGTACCACAGACTAGAATATCACACTAAGTCTCAGGGTGCCTTTAAAAAATGCATTTGTCTGAATTATATTTGTCAGATTATAGAATGGCATTATATTTCATTAAAACTGACAAACATAATGTAACTAGTGAATTATTTTCCACCAAAAGTATGTGTATAGACTTCTAATAGAGATTAGGATACATTTATCAACATGTATCTTTAATTAATTTTATTACCATAAATTTTAGAAATTTTTCAAGGAGAAAATTTGAGCATCAAAATCTCAAATAATGGTTTTTCTTATTTTTCTTCTGTATGTGAAGTTAGTGCCTATATTTTATACTATTAAGAATATTATTCATATATTTTGATATGATGCTTGATTTGACATCTAATAATCATTTTAGATAGTTTCCATTGTTCAAAATCTGCTATTCTTATTTCAAATTTGTTTCTTTTCCCATCTTCATCAATCTGTGTTTCCTCTTTTTGTTCCTGACCAGGATCTCTTTTAAGAATACATGCATCTCTCTTTTCTAAAAGATCCAATCTCTATATTAGAAATTTTGCCATTTTAATTTTTATAATACTCCCTTTTGTTCAATAAAATAAGAATTTTAAAACATTCTTTATTAGTCTTTTTAGATCTGAATTTCTCTAATGTTAGACACTCATGAAATTATCAAGTATGTTAACTTGAAATGATACATCGAAATATAATGATGGAAAATTTATTATAAACAAAAGTGTATATTCAGTATTATTATCTTTATTTGAAATGTTGAAACACTATGATGGCATTTGTTTTCTTGAATGAAAATAAACCCAGGCTGTTCTTGTAGATATATACATTTTGTTTAATAGAGATGATTCACATGTTGCTGTCCATGGTGGTTCACATGGGTAGTACCGGGTTCAGGAGTTTAAGGCAGGAGGATTAAAAAGTTCAAGTCCTAAATGAGCAATGGAATGAGACTTTTTACAAAGCAAATGACCAAGCAGCCACAAACAGAAGCTTCTAATGTTTAGTTGTTTAAAGTCTAGAGCTCACTAGGCACAATCAGAATATTCATTCTTTTATATAAAACAATCCATTTTATATCAATGGTGTTTTGTTTATTAAATTGCTTTAATTTTTCGATTTCACTATCATTTCTCTGAGAGGTTAAGTCAGTTTGATTGTTTACTTTAAGCTTGATGCATTTCGGCTGAGAGGCTTCCTGGGGCAGCAGCATAGCTGTGTGAGATGGATGGTCCTGCTTCTCCGGAAATCTCAGCTGGGAACAGTCACTTGACGAATCTTTATGGTAATAAACAGACAATTCTACTGAAACATACTGTGAAGCAAATTCCAAAGTGATTTTTCTGGGAAGGTGTTTAAAGCCCTTGGAAAAGTCATCCCCTAGAATTCAGAGGTACTTTGAAATGCAAATAATCCACTTGAGACAAGGGGACACCTGTAGTTCGACTTGATTACCTCTTTAGACCTCAATCTCAAGTAAATGAGAGAAAGGAAGAAGAAAAGAGATGTGCTTTTGATGGGCTTGCCCCTCAGGAGACTAGAGCCCAGAGAGAGACGTAGGTGTTTGGTTGGAAGCATCCCCTCAACTCCCTGCCATCCCGTTATCCAAGGATTCTGGGATGCTTGGTTGGAAGCATCACACCAGCATCCCTGGCACCCATTTGGGAATGTTTGGTGGAAAGTTCCATTTCCAGCCCAGTCCCCTGGGAGTTGCCTCAGTATAAACATTACCTGCCAAATGGTGACCCCTCCCCAGGGAGGGTAAAGACCACTCTCACAGGTTATTTAAACTGCCTCCCACCCAAGGAAGGAACACGTGGTCTTTCCGGTTCTCCTTCTCGCTCTCCCTGTTTTCCCAGAGGGCCACCCAAGAGTTCTGCCATCCATTAAACCTGGGCTTTTTCTAATTCAGTTTGATTTGGTCTGATTTGGATTATTGCTTCCGAGAGGTTTGTCCGGCCGGAAAAACTTTACACTACATAGTACCCATTCATAACGTCTTCCTGGTCTTGAGTGATTACAAATCACCTACCATCCTTCGTAGATGTGGGGAAGTTAAAATATGTCTACTGATTTCCATAGTTGTCAAAGTGAACTAGAAAAATATCAGGGAACACATTTGTGGTTTCTTTGGGGAAACCATTCATTACACCTCCATTTAGCTAGTGCTATTTATGTATTTAGTTTTTCATGTGCATCTAACATCACCTGAACCATGACAATAAGTAAATTTTTTGATAAGTTTGCCTGTCAGTTAAGAATAGTTTTAAAAGAAAGAGGCATGTATACTCGTAGGAATTAGTGTCTGGAAATGATTGAAAATCTGTGTTAATCAATAAATGCGTAACAAACTTATAACATAAAACTTAACAAAGATCACCAAGATTTTTTGATTCTAAAAAGAGAAATAATAGAAAGAAATATTGATCAAGTTAACTGATCAATTGATAAGGTTGATACATTTATTCTTCAAAAATTTCAATTTAAAATACTCATGGAATAGAAAAATATCCATAATATCTAAAGGAGAGGGAGTTTCTTGTGGATAATATAAAGGTCGTATTCATTTTAATTGATGCATTTCCTCATTTTTATGAGTGATCATAAAATTTATGCTTGAAAATATTTAATTACCTTATTACTTTTAATGGTGCAAAGTATATTTAATATCACTTATTTGTCTTAATCGTAAAAGGTCAAATATAACAGCCTTTGTGAACAACCTACAATTTGATGATTGTCAAGGTGATGTGACTGTTTTTTAAGAAATGGTTCTCTTAGCTGGGTGATGGTTGAATATGCCTTTAATCCCAGCATTTGGGAGGCAGAGGTAGGTGGATCTCTGTGAGTTTGAGACCAGCCTGGTCTACAACAGCTAGTTCCAGGACAGGTTCCAGAAGCTACAGAGAAACACTGTCTCGAAACCCCTCCCCCCAAAAAAGAAAAGAAAAGAAAAGAAAAGAAATGTTTCTCTTTTCATAAGTAAAGTCAAAGTGTCAAAGTGACCAAAATAATTACAAACAGGGATTTAAGAATTTAAAATAGCATACATGTATAATGGATTTAGTGGAAAGACTTTTAACAAGACAAGGGGAAAATACCTTGTAAAATATTTTTAGTTTAGGATGGGTACTGATAGACATCATGTATTCATATTTATATGTAGAATCACACAAAAATATACAAGCACACAAAATATATGAATAGTACACATAGACGTATGTATACAATATATTAACATTTACAGACAAATTCAATCTTTTAAAACTGTTTTCAATCTTTTCTTTTAGGTGTGGTCTAACATAATTCCACAATATTATTTGAAGTTCTATATAATTACTGTGTTTAGATATATTTTGCAAAAGTAATATCAAAATAATATGTATACCAAAGTTGAACAGGTAAGGATGACTATAGAAGACAATTGCCACAGGAAAGAAAAGACACAGGTAAAATTGAACTCACCTCAGTGAAAACAAAAAAAAAAAGTTGTTCTAGATGAGTTATTTGAAGGGAACAGATAGTATTACACAAGTCAATAAATTGGAAATCTAAGACATTGATATGTTCCTTACCTTTTCAAATATTTTTCCTTTGTCCTTAATCCATCAGTGATTGTTAAGGAGAGTTCATATGACTTAACTTCCTGCCTTCCTATAGCCTGAAAGGAATGGGACTAGCTTCCTGGATGACTAAATTTCAATGAAAGTCTTAGGGGTCTTTGAGAAAAACGTTTTACTCTTCTATTATAATGATACGTTAAAATGTGCATAAATCTCAAAGGAACCATACAAAAGTTGCAAATAAATGTTTTCATTTTTTTACAAAACAATCTGAGAAAAGAGGGTTCAGAGCCTCAAGTCAAAAGAAAGCTAGCATAAACTGTATTCTGAAGATTGGTAAGGTTTTTTAGTCAATGAGATTATTAAAATTTCCAACTTCCCTAGAATCATATTATAGTCAAACCTGGAAGATTATAGCAGAACTCACAATGTTGCGTGGGAGGAAAAACAGATAATAGATAAATTTAGATGAGTGAAAAATGGCTGCTGAATATTTTTTTTGTAAATTTCTATATTTAATTTTCAAAGAGTGTAAACAAGTGGACATGACATTCTAGTTGCATGCGAAGGAATTTGGCAGGATAGGGAACATGTTCAGGAACGTAGAAGCAGGGAAGCTGCTGAACCTCTTTGAGTAGAAAACTGGCCTTGTGTTGTTAGCAGATTTACCGTGGAACTATGTTTTGTCCTTTAGACACAGAGATTTAAAGTGACAGAAAAAAACACATTAGATTGACAGGCATGGCTTATGACTTTGAAAGCATTATTTTC
>JAQHUG010000321.1:748701-788759 GCA_028555095.1 Dicrostonyx torquatus
AAAAAAAATAAATTTGAGGTTAGTATTCTTAATCATATTTATACTTTCCTGTGTATGAGAGATGGATACTGAATCATCATTGGTCAATTAAACATGTGTGGGGCAGGAACTTAAGGACCAAAAGGTTTTTAACAATTGTTTTGTTAAAATCCTTAATAACATTCTATGAGTTTAGAATAAGAAGTATTTTACACTGTTCAAAATTTAAAGTTTTTTTTACAACTAAAAAACTACCAACAAATAAAAATAACATTTGCTGTGTGTTAGGAGAGTTATAGGAGCTGGAGATGGATTCTCTTAGTAAAGGATTTGTCCATAACGCATGTGGTCTTTAAATCCCCAGGGCAGGCAAGAGAGGAGAGAGAGAGATGGGAGATGAGGAGAAAGGGAAAGGGAAAGAGAGAGGGAGAGGAAAGAGGAGAGAATTATATTTATTATATTTTTATTCACTGACTTTCTATATACATGGAGAGAAAGGTGATGTGTTTAAATCAAGGCTATAAACACAGTGGATGATGACAGAAGCTATCATTTAAGTAAAGAGAAATAATCAACATTTACTATGGTTCTTATGGACACTAATTTTCCATAACTGTACTCTATTAAGATTTTAATATTCTATGAAATGTTCTTCTTGAGATTATAAAAGGCAAAGTAAATGTTTTTTCTTTAACACTAGATCTCACTATGTAGACCAAGATAGCCTTGAAATCACAAGGATTCTTTCACATTTGTCTCTACAGCACTGGGAATGAAGCTATGCACTACCATAAGTGGTGCTACTTTAATTCTGTAAATCAAAATTGTATAGTTATTTGATTAAATTGACCCAATATATCTTTCTTTATGAAATATCCTTAGGTTTGATATAGGCCTACTGTGGTTTCATCTTCAGATTAATCCTTGTAAATAGTTTAGACTCATTACCCGGACACATTTCTGGACTTCAAGGTTGATGCAGATCATAGATTCTCCTAGGATGTTTCTATATTTTAAATATGTTTCAAAAATTACTCAGCACTAATTCATTGTGATAATGATTCCTGGTCTTTTAAATGTCTTCAAAATGTGATCAGATGTTATCTATTGATAACACTAGCTAATAGAATGTGGCTAATTTAATATGAGTATTTAAATTTAAATTTAATTAGCTGCAACTGGAAGAAACAATTTCCTGACTAACTCTAATCTTATTTCTAGACATATAGAATTCTATGTGGTTTTTTATTCCAGTGGTATATAGAAGTATGGCATTTTCTATCATTACAGGCACTTCAGAAGCAAATCACTCATTTTTATTGAATAATACAATTGATTTTAATATAAAACTTTGCCTCTATCCTTCACAGTGCCATTGAATATCAAAGTTGAAACTAAATTACACACTCCTTTTTAGAAGAATAAGTAACATTTCCCTCCCTTGAATTCTGCTGCCCAAGGACCATAGGTCAACTACAATGTTCAGTGTCTTATAGCTATGCTGCAACATGATTCCCGAATGATTTCAGCAAATTTCATTTGTAAAGAAAACATACTTAGGAGCTCCTGGATCTAATTTCTGGATTTAAAAGCGATACATCTAGATTCCTCTATGCAGTGTTAATATTTAATGATGATGTTCCCTAAAATATCTGTATCATTTAGTGTGTCTCAGAAGCTTAGCAGTAGTAGTTAATAAGGTATGTAAGCAAAGTGGATTTAATTCAGGTCTTAATGGTCTTAGAGTATTCTTAGAAACCTTATGACTAGCCAGAAGCAGATGGCATTGTTTAGATACATCACTTGCAGTTCACAAATATATAGCACTGTATTCCTCTTCCAGTTTTCTTGCAAGTTAATTTGAAATTAGATTCTAAAACAATTTAAGATCTGAAGATTTGTTAAATGAACACTTTAAGCATAAGACAAACATTTTCTCATGGAGGGACAGTAGAAGAAAATGTGCTGCTACTGTAAAAATGACAGCAAAGGCTTAAATATCACTTTATAGTATACATTTTTTATTGGTAAAAGAAAAAATCATTTATTTATAAAATCTCTGCCAAAATGGTGAGGTTAATACCATCATTTTTTGATACTGAGTTGAAAATGAAGGCATCATTAGATATGTATCACCTGTTTACATATTATTATATCCTTGTTACTTTCCCAGGGGTGTATTTTTCTCATGGACAAAATAACATATGTGTATCCTCATGTGATGAGTAGTGCAATTGTGAAACTTTGACCTGAATTATCAATAAGACATTATATGAAGCCATTTTCAATAGAAGAATAAGTTAGGGAAACTCAGATATACCAGAGGAAAGTGATCCTCTGTCATTATTTTTTTATATAAATGATGTACTACTTTACAATATCATAAATTATAAATATAAGATTATCTTTGCATATTTTTCTAATTTAAGACAGATATTTGCTCAATTGTACAATTTTACTCTTTCTATTTTTATCTTTTGCTTACTTCCTTCAATTCCCTTTATTGTTGCAATTATGAATTTAAAGGGAAGTAGCCATGCTACTTGAATTTTCTTATAATGCGGTGAATTCATTCACCTTAATTTCTACTTTCTTTTTTTATTGTTAAAAGAAAAATTTACATTTACTCCCCTTGTTCCCGGCCCTCCTGCTCCCCCACTACCCCACCACCCTCCCCCTACTTCCTTAAGATGGGGCAGGATACCCTGCCCTATGGGAAGCCCAAGGCCTTCCCCCCTCCATCTCGGTCTAGGAAGATGTGCATTCATATAGAATAAGTTCCCAAAAAGCCAATACATGCAGAAGAGCTAGGTCCCGGTGCCATTATCATTGGCTTCTCAGTCAGTCCCCACTGGCAGTCACATTCATAGGGTCCAGTTAGGTCATATGCTCATTCAGTCTTGGTCCAGCTGGATTCAATGAGCTCCCAATAGATAGTGAGATATCCCAAACCCAAAAAGATGAGTATGGTATGTACTCACTCATTAGTGGACCTTAGCCATTAACAAAGGACATTAAGCTTATAGCTCACAAGCCTGCAGAAGCCAAATAGCAAGGTGAACCCAAAGAAAAACATATATAGATTTTCCTGGAAGTCGGAAGCAAACAAGATTGTCAGACAAAAGTTGGAAGCAAGGGAGTGGGGATGGGGGTGGAGGTAGGGATTGGGGGAGGGGGTAGGTGAAAGGGAGGGTGTAGAAGGGAGAAAGGAAGAACCAGGGAAGCCTGGGGTTGTGGGAGTGTGGAAATCGAGGAAGAGTGGATATTGGAGAAGGGAATAAGATATCTACATTAACAGGAGTCATTCTAAGATTTGCAAGAGACTTGTCTCTAGAGGGGATCCCAGGTATTCACAGGGATCTCCCAGCTAGGTACTTGGGCATCAGAGGAGTGGGTGCCTGAACTGAACTTGCCCCATAGTTACTTTGTTGAATATCTTAATCGTCACCATAGAAATTTCGCATGATGGATGGAGATAGAGCCAGAGACCCACATTCACATCAGAACAAGGAACTGAGCTACCACGGTCCAGTGGAAGAGCAGAAGGAGGGAGAAGATGAGCAAGGAAGTCAGGACAGTGAGGGACTGGCCCACCAACAGAGACAATTTCTACTTTCTTACAATTCTATAAGTTACTTTGAATATATTATAAAATAAATCGTGTGATTAGAACAGTTGTTTGATTCAAACTAAACCTACATTATAAGTCTACTTTGCTTCTCATTATTCAGTACACAGGGTCTCAGATACTATTGCCTTGTGATGAGCATATGGATTCTTACATTTTGCAAGCATTAAGAAATAAATGTCAGTGATAGGGTATTTACATAGTTCAATTAAAAATGTCCTGATGACATATGATAATAATTTTTATTTCACTACTTTTCCAAATTTACTTAATATACTGTTTCCTTAATATACTATTTTCCAATTTGAAGCAATTTAGCAAGAAATGGATGTATTTTATTTTTGAACACACATTCCTATCTACATTCTCCATTTTATATATGTGTGTCTATCTTTCTGTCTGCCTGTCTCTTGGCTGTCTTTGTCTCTGTGTCTGTCTGTTTTTATCCTATCTATCTATCTATCTATCTATCTATCTATCTATCTATCTATCTATCTATCTATCTATTTATCCATTAGCTGAACTTACTTATGTTCTAGTGATGTGGGAGTCTCCTCTGTATACTATGAATACCATTGGTTAATAAAGATGCTGTTTTGGGCCTATTACAGTACAGAATAGGGCAAAGAAGGAATTCTAAGAAGATAGTGGAGGAGAGAGTAGGTGGACTCAAGGAGAAGGCATGTTGCCACCACAGGAGACAGAAGCTGGACACTGGATGGAACCTTATCAGTAGTGCACTATCATGTGGCGATATAGAGATTAATAGAAATGGGCCAATTTAATATATAAGAGCTAGCTAGCAATAAGTAGTCAAGCAGTGTTTTAATTAACATAGTTTTGTTTAATTATTTCGGGTTGGTCTGAGCAGCTGGGAATGAAGGAGCAGCCTCCTTCTACATTCTAGCACCCTGCTGTAGCTAGTTACAGGGGAAATGCCTCAAATAAGCAATGGTTACTGTTCAATAGTATGTTGAATCGTTGACGTCTCTCAGTACTTTACTATCTTGTTATCAGTAACCATATTTAATAGAAAAAAAGAGAACAGGTGATATAGCAGATTAAGTATTTCTAAGTGTAATCCATTTATTCTCTACTTTAAGGCTGTGTGTGTTTAGTAGAGACTAAACTTATTAAAAATCAAATTTAGTTGAGAATAATGTTTTACAGTTATGGACTTAGAAGCATACACATCTTTATTCATGATTTTTTTTCTCCATAAAAAAGAAGCAGTCAGGGAATATAATCAAAAAAAAGTTAAAAAATCACACCAATGTATTATTCCAATATGCAATTTTAGCAAATAAAATTAGCATCGTGAACAATATTTTTACATGTCACCCAATTATTTATTGCTAACTTCATCACCTTTTAAAACTTGTGTTGGTGTTTTATTCTTGAAGTGGCTTACATGACATTGAGTACAATGTGTCATATAAACTTTGGATAAAGCATAAATAAGCATGCTTAAATATAGTTTATTTTAAATTATTAGTTTCTCCAGATTTACTAGCTTCTTATCTCTGATAAAAAATAAATTTATTTTCACAATTATGAGCTACTTGGATCCAGAAAAAATTGTGTGAATAGATCCATTTGAGGCTTCAAAAATTTTTAACAGAATGTTCAATCTCTAATTAAGGTCAATTCCTCAGTAAAATGTAAATGTATTCAATCTAATATTGATGAAGGTAGATACAACATAGTGATTTATTATGCAGTATTTCTACAAAGTTTTCAAGTTAAGGAGATTAAGTGCTGCTGTATAAATAATTGGTTATATGGAGTATGTGGATAAAATAATTTATTTCAGCTTTAATATCTTAAGGTGTTATAGATTAATTATGAGCTCACAAAGTCAATTGTTTTTATCTTATATTCTAATTTGCTTTAAATAGCCTGTGGAAATTGTTAGCCATTTTTATGGATTATTAGCCAATTTAGGAAAACCCTAATATATCACCTTATTAATTTTTTGTGATTTTAGTAAGCAATTGTAGAACTTTAATTAGATTAGTTTATATGTTAAAACTATAAACAGCAATAATAAGTCAGTGAGTGATTGAAGGAGTAGAAATTGGTATTATGTCTTAGAAAATTTTATTTCTTTTTGGAATATAAGAACATATGAATATGTTTAGTGAATCCAAATTCAAGGTTTTGGCTTCTTACCCCATTAAATAATAACCTGTCATTCACTGCCTAAGAACATTAGAAGTTTATTTCATTTATATGGCAGTTTCATACTTTCAGATACCTAAACTAAACTCAAAATACCCCTGAGAGACCAAATCAAATATTCTGTAGAACAAGAAAATAAGGTGGGCACCCTTCTCCTTGCTAACAGTCTAGCAATACACTACTATTTCAATATAAAAATACAAGGAAAGTAAAACCCTTTCTTACTGTGCTGACTAGTTGCAATCTACCTGACACACTCCAGAGTCACTTGAGATGAGGGAACCTCAATAGAGAAATGCTTTTATCATAAGGGCCTCTGCTGATGTCTGTGGAGGATGTTTCTTTCTTCTTGATTGATGTTGGAATGACCTGGTCTCCTGTGAACAGTACAAAGCCTGTGTGCCCACTACTTGATTTGAGTCCAAGAGCCCTCGCTATGGGTGACTAGAGATGAAAAAAAGCAGATATGTAAACACTTACACTGAAACAGGTTATCCTCAATATATCTATATTTGGTTAATTAAAATCAAACTATAATTTTTAACCATGCAAAATCTTTTTTAAGTGTCATTTTACATTTCAACCAGTTCTTCCTCCCATCCCTCCACCTGCCCCCCACTTGCCTCCCCTCAGCCCATCTCACATCCAATCCTCCCAACAGGTAAGGGCTCCTGTAGGGAGTCAACAAAGTCTGGCACATTAAGTTGGGACAGAATCAAGCCTTCAGCAATGCCCTAAGGCTGAGCGTGGCAGCCCATCACAGGGAATGGGCTCCAACAAGCTAACGCTTGATAACTTCTTCTATACAGCCTTATTCCTCCATCTCATGAATCTCTCTCTAGTTTCCCACTTTTATCATCACTCATTCACACATGCATAAATATCCTTTCAAGACACAAAACTATTTCACAAATTTTCCATTGTAAACCAATGTAAACAAAAATCATCGGTAACAGAAAAGGGTCTATTAGGCATCTGTAGGTATTGAATTTTGATTGCAAAACACCTATTTCTATTTGAAGGCAAGTGATATATGTGGAAATGTTAACTAATTCTGTATTTGTGTTGTCATATACTAAACAGTAACTCCCTCATGACACGCACTAACTAGCATAAAAATCTCATTTGGAATGAATAGCTGCCATTTATCCACTGGTGTGCTTTAGTGTGAAGATAGAACAAGGATGGCTGTTTGTATATTTGATTAAGAGGATATTAGATGCAGGGAGAGAGGACTTTGACAGCGAGGAATGCTTTGTACCTTACAGACTATCCTCAGGAGTCGTATCTTATGTTTAGTAAAAGTAGTATCAGTGCATCATTAGGAGCAATTCACTTTAAAGGAAATAAGGAAGCTTGGAATGATGCGCAGCAGCCGGGAGCAGAAAGCGTCCTCTGTTCTTGGAGTTTGCTTGTGTGTTCCTGGCTGCCTAGACTCCCGAAATAACCACACAGATACTATATTATTTGCTAAACTGTTTGGCCAATAGTTTAACTGTATTTTTGGCTCTTATATTCTAAACTAACCCATCTCCATTATTCTATGTATCTCCATGTGGCTATGGCTTACTGGCAAAATTTTGGCATGTCTGTCTCTGGAGGCAGCTCCATGGCTTCTCCTGACTCTGCCTTCTTTCTCACAGCATCAAGTATAGCTTTCCCCACCTAGTTCTACTCTGCCTTATCAACAGGCCAAGGCAGGTTTTTTTTATTTGTTAACCAATAAAAGCAACACATATACACCAATCACCAAAACCATTGTTTTACATAATATATCAATATATATTTATATATATTAATATATATTAATCAGTGGTTAAATACTGAATAGTGTGCTTGTTTCTGTGTGTTTGTGTGTGTGTGTGTGTGTGTGTGTGTGTTGGGGTGTGGTGGGTGTGGTGTGCAGAATCAATCTTGCTTCCATGTGGTATTAGAGAGAAGTGAGAGTTTTCTATACATTAATTTAATATAAACAATGTCAATAAAACTTGAACATATAAAATTATATGTTTAAATTTTATCAGTCATATTGTATGAGTATTCTTGTGTCTCAATTATACAAATATATTTGGAGACACAAAACTCTACACTTGGAACAATGCTTATAAAAGCAATGAAGTTTCTCATTCTCTCACTCTATCTGTCTCTCTCTTCCCTCCCACTCTGTTTCTCTCTGTCTTTTTGTGTGGGGTGGTTGCTTATGTAGATTATTTTCTTTCTGTCCCTGTATGGCTCAATCTTTTCAGCCAGTTGGACTCAGTAAGGTAAACTGACAGCAATTATGTCATTTAGATTTAAATTTCAGTCCTTGTAGAAGCTATGTAAGTGTTATACTAGACAAACTAATTTCAGAAACATACTGAGTATTATCATTAGAAAAAATATAAAAATATGCATAATATATAAATATATATACCTTAATTCTTCAATTTACGGACATTTTTTCTTCTAAGTAGAGTTAAAAAAATCCAAAAAAGCATAAGCATATTACTTGTATGTACAATTACCACAATTACCTTTTATAAAATTATCTAATTTTAATTTTATTTATTACATTGTGGTGTGTGTATGTTTTATTGGCACACTCATACCACAGCATGGATGTGAATGGTCAGAAGACAATTTGTAGGAGACAGGTCCCATGTTCCACACTGTGAATTCCAGAGATTGAAATGAAGTTGTAAGGCCTGAGAGGAAGCACTCGCATCTGCTAACCACTTCAGTATCCCCAAGCAAGCAATTTATGTATTCTATAGACTAATTAATACAAGGGAATAATTTCACTTTTTAGTTGCTGACCAAATGCTGAACTCATTCTATTTTAAGTAACTGTAAAGAAACCAAAATATTTATTCCAACATGACACCTTTTGACATTTTATTAATTATGAGATTCTCTTCACATGGTAGCAATATTAATATGCTGGCATGCTGCCACATTTTGTGCGTATTATAAATATTTTGTGTGCTGTATTTTGCATATTTACAAAATATGCAAATAAGACAGTTCCCACTATTAAATAAGAACAATTAAAAAAATAAATATTTCCTTTCTCCCTAAACAGAACTGTGAGTTCTGTTATGGTATCATAACCTAGTAGCATGAATAATTAATCAAATCTACCCAGGATATCTTTGGATTTGTTTTGATTCTGCTTTCCTGAGGGTATGGTCCAGAATGAAAACATCCTTTAAATCAGTGAAGCAAGTTTCTTTCAATGAAGCGAGTTTCTTTTAGTCTATATGCTCAAAGGAATGACAAGTAGGATTTGTTAGTATCAGAAACTGAGAAGTTTTAGGGTTTTTAGCTATACATTTACAAGTAAGCTTTTATAGATATATGATTTTTTCATTATTGAAGTTCTTAATTTGATTGTTGTCAAAACATTATTTTTCCACATCCAAAGTAGTTTGATAATAAGAATATATTTGGTGGGAAAATAAAGCATAAAAACTCAAAATGTTTATAGATTTAATAGAGCAAAAGTTGTGCACTCATTATTCAGGTGGTTCTTAGAATTTAAATAAACAATTTTCTCCTATTTGAATATATTTTGCAAACACTGTTTCACCTATTCAAGGTTTTAGTATGACCAATAATAATTACATTATATCAGAATATATTCTACTTTATACACACAATGCATTAAATTGCAGAATTTACCTACTAACCATCACAAATATTATATTATTACTAATAAATTTCACATATATTACTAATAAAAGTTGAAAGTTTACCATGTAGTAGAATAAAAGACAAACTTTAGAATGAAGAAAAGCCACAGTACAGTAGCAATGAAGATATAACTGTGAGCTACATAAGCTGTGTAATGTTAACCTGTATAAAACTGCCTTTATTTTCATGTGGTTTGCAAATTTACATAAACGAGTGAAGTTGTACGAATTCAGTATATCCTAGACGTGGGAAATTAGTTCTTAAAGGGTTTTCTTAAGGATAACTCACCTTGTGATAAGGAAGAATCCTTATCAGTGATGGGAGGATCATGTGCAGTACAAGTCATGGTGGAGACATATTTGAAAAGAAGACACAGTAAGAAGAAGCTATAAGGAACAGGTGACAGGTTCAGGTGTATATTAGAGCAGCAAGTCATTGGGCAGCAAGGACTACTAACAGATGGTCACAGCCACATACTAAAAATGACATTGGCCAAAGGGGATGCTAAGATACAAGAACTACACAACTGTCAGGCTCAGTAAGAACAAGGCAGAAGGCATCCAGAAAGCTTGACTTTCACTGGCTCACGTTTTGGTGGCACCAGGTAAACTGATAGTCACTCATTTTCTTTGAGATGGAACCACTAGCAAATGAATAGTGGGTAATTTAATACACATTACCGTATATTAAACCCTTTTTTTTTCTTTTATCAAACACTTCCTCTTTTCTGTGAGAAGATACTAAACAGAGGTTAGCAGCCTTTTTTAAAAAAGCATGTTTAGTAGGTCATAAAGAAACTTAGGTGACAGTGGAAATACCAAGACCTGCAGAGCATTAGAGGAATGCTTTAGAAAAAGCAGCATATCCCAGAATAGTATTTAAACATCGCTGCATTCTCAAGCACCTTCTTAACAATGTTCTGGTAAATCCTCTCATCACTAGTAACACGCCAGGAAACGCTCCCAGTGCCTTAGCACCATTATCTCACTTAATTCCACATTGATCCAGCAGTAGCATTATTGTCTGCAGCTTGAAAATCAGGTCGCGGTGTCTTAAGAGGTTAAGTGACTTGCTCACACACAACCAGTGAGTGGAAAGTCATTTAACAGGTAAAATGTGGACTTAAAGCCAACCGGGTACACTGGGTCTTATGACTTATAAAATCCTGACTGCCTTCTCAGCTGCATGTCAGAGTATCACAGCTTGTCTTGAACCTGGCAGGATTCTCAGTCTTGTTTCTAATTAGCTAATTATAGACTTTAGTTATCTAAATTAGCTGTTCTCACTCCTTAGGGGTGTGGAGCCCAGGGACTTGTCTAGACTGTGCTCCTGAGAAAAGCAGGTCCCTGCTGAAGCCAAGTCACAAAGAAGTTTTAAGACATCATCCTCACAGTCCTCTTACTTCAACCACAGTTCATGGCAGCAAAGGTGCATTTACACTCAAAGCAAATAAATACTTGATTAGTGGTGTTGAGATCGTCACTATTCTACATCTGGTTTTAGGTACTTGGAAGCCCTGCAATTGTTGTAAAAGCAAATCATGTTATTTAGCACTTTGTAACATGATTGTTGTCTGAGCAACTATGTTGTGTCATAAACTATCAATTTCCGGTCCAGAATGGTAGCGTTAATGCCCAAATTCTATAACTTCTATGTATGACTCAATGAGAAAACGTGTTTGCTGTGCAAAGGTTTGTACCCATGTTTGTCTCCCCCAAACACACATGGCAAGCCACAGTTACTGTAAGCCAAATGCTCCTATGCAATACAAGATGAGAATTCTAGGCGTAAGTACTTCCGGGAGTTCCGGGACTAACGAGTTTGGTATATACAGCAGCAGATAAAGAGGCTGTTCCTAACAAGAGGGAATTTGAAGACCATTAGCCAAGGTTGGCCTGTGACCTCCAAATGCAAACTGCGGTCCACATGAACGACACTTCCACATAAATCTGCTCCTATACATACACATGTGTTCAAAGATTACACAAAAAAGTTATTTCAATTTTGTTGGTCACTGCCTCCATAACTCAGGGCAAAGTACATAAAAATCTGATTAAACCTCTATTTTTTCTATGTTATGTCAGGATAATACCAGTTCACTCCAGATGGATTATCATTGTTGGGAATTAATTATTTCACACATATTATTGCTTTGTATGGGGTGAAGCATATAAGAAATATTAAAAATCTTTGTTCTGTCACTCGATGAGGAGGGACAGCAAGGGGAATCATTCCATTGATGCTAACAGTGACAAAGATGTTTTCTTCAAATCAGTGGCAAACTTTCACCAAAATATCTTAATTGTTCTTTACCTTAAACCTTATTATATATTTTATTTCAAATAAATCAATATTTTAACATACACATTTCAAGTAGTTCTTAATAAACTCCCAAATCTTTATTAGCTCAGAATCCTCTTTAGAAATATAGTTGTAAGGAAATTTATTGAAACGATGAATTTGGCACAGACCCATGATTATAAGGAAGTTTTATGAAAGTGTACACAGCTAGTGCACCTTTCCTGGTACACTGTTACACGTTTACAACCCAGGGCACCTTTGTTTTCGAATCCTGTTGCCACCTCATCCTCTATTTCATGTTAGGTTACTTGCTGTCATTAAGTCATTAGCCTTTTACAACACTCTAATGACTAAATGCTATGTTACTGCTCATGATAGCTTGCCCAACCATGCTGATAAGCCATCTATTATTCTGGCTCATCATTTGTTGTCCATGACCTTCCCTACTTGGAACAAAGGGATGGTGATGGTTGTACAAGTCAAGTTCCTCAAGCTAATGCTAAGGCACAATGTATAATACCTTACTTTTTTTTATTAGGTTTTTAGCTAAAGAAAATCAGATAGTAACATTATTCTACCTAGTGACAAAGGAGGAATTTTGGCAAGCATTCATCATCACTTCTTATTAAGAATAAACTTATTGTACCTTTAAGACCATAGCATTAGCTACACAGCAAGTGACCTGTCACAAGACATTTGAAATTTTTTATGAACTCCTAATTTGAAAATGTGATGCTTGAATGGCCTAACTCACTGTACCAAGCATGGTTTAAGATGAGTTGTGTGAAAATATGAATGAACAGTGGAATATATCCAAAAATATTTGGTTCTGGCAAAGTCTTTCAATGCTATAAATGTGCATGAGTAAGCATGCATTAAACCATTGCTTGCAGTATGTGCATAATTACCAAGGATTTTTTATTATTTCATTGAAATAGTTTAAATGCTTATATTCTTACAGATATTTTGACTAAAATGAACTATGTATTCCAAATGGTGCAGATTAAGTATAATTGCTTCAAATTTAAGTAATGATCTACTTTTCACCACTGAAAAATTAAGAACCACACACTATGGAAAAGGAATAGGGCATGACAAAGTCAACCTGCTAATTTAAGCCACACTAACCAGCAAAGAGGTACTGGGCTGTCTCTCAGCATCACTATAGATTGGGGCAGTAACTTCAGTGAACGGGTCGTCTACCCATGATTTACTAAGGCGCAAAAGCACAGTCTGTGTTTTGTATGTCGTGAAAGTATTTTTCTAACTTGTATCAGTACGACCTTTGACAATATCTTGAAAAGCATATTTTAAAATGCTCTCAGAAAACAGAAAATCTTTGTGACAATATATTCAATGACCTTACTTTCTAATTACAAACAGGTATTGAATAAGGTTCTAATTGCTTAGCATCTATCAAATATCTTCTGCATTGATTGAAAGAAATCAAATTCTAAACTATGCATCATTTCAAGAAGGAACAAAAACTTTTTTTTTACTAACTCCATGATCTAAAAGTGGCATTCTCTGTTTATCTGGTCTAATATAGTATTTCCCTAGACTATAACCTGTCTTCCCTCTACTGATATCATCTAAAATTATACCTTTAATACTGTAGCTCTTGGTTCTGACCGATATTAGTCAGAAAAGGAAATTTCATTGCTCTGTTCAAAATCTAAGAAAACAACATAACTACAATTCTAATGGCACTTCCGTTTATTTTGTAACTTGGTTGGTTCGATATGAGGCTGTCCCCATCACGTCTCTCTGTGATTGTTCTGATGTCTGATGTGCTAGGAAAGAAGTTTCATCATCATCATCTCTCTCTCTCTCTCTTTTTGTTTTGGTTTCTTAATTGTTTCTGCCTATTTGCGTCATCCTTTTAAGTTTCTCTTGCATTCTCTGTACTGAAAGAATACCTATCTTCAAAACAGCAATTCAATAGCTCTTCCTAGACTATATCTCAGATTTCTTTTTTAAAGATGTTTAGTTGTGTAGTTTATGTTGACTTGGGACTGCCTCTCTTACTGCATTCACCTCCAGATTTCATTCTTTACCTAAAATTACTCCTGAACAAATGATGTTACTTGACAGTCAAGAGTTAGGGATATTTTCATCAACTGATTCAAGACTTTGTATTTTAAGTCAATTGGAAAATTATTTTTAGACATCGAATTGCAAATAAAGCTTGAAGATAAAGACAAGGGAAATGGCTTAATGGATAAAGCTATTGTCTTGCAAATATAAGGACAAAAATTTGGATAACTAGCTCCCAGGTAATTTGAGGGTAGGTGTAAAGCTGCCAGTAAACCCAGAGTGGGAAAGGAGGAGACAGTAGGTTCCTGGAGGAAGCCAGCTGGCTCAATTTGATAAGCTGTCAAATTCTGACTTCCAATGAGAGACTTTACCATAATATTTGTTCTAGATATATTGAAGAAACTAAATGTCAGCTTTTATTCTCAACATAGATACACATGAGATCAAACATATAAAAGGACACAAACACAAACATATAAACATGCACACGTGCAACACATGGACACACAAAGTTATATGACAGATTCAAACAAAAATGCTTCAAAACATTAAAAGAGGACTGAACTTCATACCATGAATGGCAAGCAAATATTAAACATCAAATGACATTTATCACTGCAAGGACTGTTAGTGTGGTTTGCTGAGTATACAAGAAGTTGTAAGAAATTACTGACTACCTGTAAAATCAGATTACTAAAAGATTTGTAAATGTTATTAAAAGTTGAGTTCATTTCAATAAAAGATTATACCACCATCTATGAGCAAAAAATATTATTAATCAATTAAAATTCCTTTTTATTCCTATGTATAATATCTGAAGTTTACATAGCTGTATTTTTATTAAATTTTTACAGCATTCCACTCAGAGGTTCAACAATCTATACATAATTATACATAAATTATACAAAAATGTACATACATTTTTTTTAAACTTGTGTCTCCTTGCCAGTTTTTAGCATACTCAGTAAAGGTTTTCAATTCTTTGTGTTATGGCGCTCACCATCCTTGTGTGGAACTTTGTACTATCTTTTACTATGTGCAAGTTCATGTGGAGAATACAGAGTTTGTTTCATACATTTGTTTTCAAGATTATAAGGAAATTTTTAAAAAAAATTAAATAGTAAAGGCAATTAACACACTCAAAAAGCCTGCATTACTCACTTTGTATTAATTTGATCTATCACCCTATAAATTGCTAGATGAGAGGATTCATTCATTATAAATAACAATGGAAACATTATCAAATTAATGTAATGATATAATTTAAATTGATTTGTGATCAATTCATTTGTTTTATAGTAATCAGCATGACTCTCTCATTTTCCTTCCTCTATTCTTTCTCCATTTCTTCCTCCTTCCCCCTCCACACTCTGTTCTCCGAAGACCTTGCAGTAATATTATAAATCTAGTTTACAGTAACATTTAAACTGTTCTTTGAATTAGGATGCTACCCACTTTGTGCAGAAATCTGGACAAATATTAGAGAAAAGAAAACTGCTTTGACCAGATATCAAACATTAGGTATAGAAGTGCAGAAAAAATTTCTAGTTTGAATTTCAGCTTTGTTACTTTAGGTGGGAGACTTTAGTTAATATGCTTAACCCTAGTGATTCAGTTTCATCACCTGATAAATTAATGTTCTTATATCTTTAAATATCTCTTAGTTACGAGGTGGAAACTTTTTCACCTGTATCTGCCATGTACTATGTTAAGATTGTACTTAACATACATGGGTTCATATTCCTATATTACCACATGGAGTTTGTTCCTGACTTTCTCTAATACTGTCAGTAACTGTATTATAGTGTCTGAATGCTTTATGTTTGGGTAAATGCAAGTGTGTTTTATAGATCTTGGTGATAATTCACGCAAGGATCACCATGTTTTTATGACTTTAGTGAGGTATTTATTTTTGACAAGGCAAAGAAAGCAAATAGAAAGACCTAACGCATGAATATTACTTATAATTAATATTTTATATCTATTACCTTTCTTTTGACTTTTTATTTACATATGATGATAATTAAAATTTTAAAGTTATTTCAAGATTAACTAATGTTAAATAATCTTCATAAAAGTAATTGCTGATCCTTAGATATAAAATTACTGTTTTACTACACTGATTCATTGAAGGAATTTCATTGAGTAGGAGCTAAGATTTTACAAATACCCTGTGTGGGTTTTTTTTTTCTATCTGAGACATACATAAATTACAAACATTGGATTCAATGCATTATTTTACGAAGGATGGAAAAACTAGTATACTTTTTACGCCATAATTTATATTCAAAAAGTTTGGTTTGTGAGTTGATATTTTTTCTCTATCTTCCTGAAATAAAATAATAGGAAGACTTTGGGGAAAAAGGATTAGAGTTTGAATAATACAGTGTATGGAGAAGAAAGAAAACGTGCACAAGATCCATATGAAGTGCTATTTGTGAGCGTATATATATATATAGCATTGGGGGTGAGAAGACTGGTTACACTCTGATAAATATGTGCAGCAGTGGAAGCAAGAACCGGGACAGTTTTGATGGAAGAAGTTTAGAATGTCATCTTTGTAGCTAAACTCCTCTGACAAACAAAAGCTATACAGGAATACATCTAAAAAAACTGCAACCTTCTAAACATTATTAACAATGCAGAACATTTGAATATTTGAATATCATGTAAATGGTCACTTAGTTTAATGACATTTGTTTGTTTGTTTTCCAAGACAAGGTTTCTCTGTAGCTTTATGGACACTAAAGCCTGTGCTAGAACCAACTCTTGTAAACCAGGCTGGCCTCAAACTCACAGAGATCCACCTGCCTCTGCCTCCCTCATGCTGAAATTAAAGGTATGCACCACCAGCACGCAGCATAGTTTAATCAGTTTATTTGTATCTGTTGACATTTTTCCCTTTTATAATTTTTACTTTTCCTTCTCACTATGAAGTTCATTCTGACCTCTCACTCCTAGACCCCTGCTTCATGCCCAAAATATTCAGATTACAGATCTGCAAAATAATTTCTTATCCCACAACTTATGAACTATTCACAGCTTTCAAATATAATCTAATTAATCATTAGCCAAATCAGAGGGCAGTATAGATCATTTGAATTAAACATATATGTAGCTTCAGTATCTGTAGTTCTAAAAATTTGTTCAAGGTATTAAATAAGGATTTTACTTACTGAGTTATGTAGTGAGTATAAAATAATTGAAAACTAAAAATGGCATATTATTATCCTAATAGGATATTTATATATATCCTAATCTACTTCTATTATGTATAAATGATACTGCTATTGGTTTAGCGAGCATGAATTTAGGAATACATAATTGCATAAAGTGGTTCTTGCTTGAGCATTAATCTGATCTAGAAATTATCAACCTGTACAGTAGAAGTTGTATGACTTACAACCTTGTTACTAATACAAGAACCCCACTATATTTAGCATAGCCATTTAAAGATTATCACCACAAGTAAATAGACGTATCAGCAAGCTGATCCCTAAGCAAATTCTATATCAAGCTCAAAAGGTGGCAGAGATTCCTATATTACTAACCGGTAACCAACAATTTCTAAACAACTTTAAAAAGGACAGTAACTCCCTACATATCTCACGATTGGAGGAAATGATGAAGAAACAAAATTCTAAGTTCCCAATTGAAAACTTCCAACCTTCAGAAATACGCTTTGAATAATAAAGATATGCATGTTATTCTCCAGTTAGCAAATATGCATCTTAGTTTTTGCTAAGTGTTTAATCTTTAAAACACATAATTTTGTCTTAGATCATCAGGATATACAAATTAAGAATATATTAATACTCAAAATTAAAAGTCCTTTTATCGACCTATAGCTACTTATCTTAGGGTCCTTGAATGATAACATAATATTTAATATTATCTTTTAAAAATAATGCACATGAGAGTCAGTTGTGGCTTAGTGGATGTGCTTACTTTTTATATTCAACCTTATTAAAATTACGTGTAACTTGTTTTTTTTTTAATTTATTCTTTTCTCATATATTACATCCTGACTGCAGTTTCCCCAACCTCTTCTTTCAGTCCCTCTTCTTCCCTCCCTTTGCCCCTAGACCTTCTCCTCCTGTTTTCCTTCTGAAGAAGGAGGCTTGAGCACATCCTCCCCGACCCCACTCCTCATAAACACAAGACTTCTATTAACAGGACTGGGACAACAGTACAGTCACAAAACCTTCAAGCTGTAGTTCGCCCTGTGGGCAAGATGTGCTGGGATAAAGATGGAGCAGAACTTGTGGGAGCAACCAACTAATGACTGTTCCAGCTTGAGACCCCTGCCATGAGAGGAAGTCCATGCCTTATTTTACCTGGAGGGGAGAAACCTGAGTCTGGATAGCCCAGAGGTTTAGAAGAGACCTGAAGATGGACTCTTAAACTAGCTCAGGATTGAATATAATAGAGGGTTATTTATTTAGGGGTAGACTCACAAGTCACAATCCTCTGCTGGAACGGAGAACAACAACCGAACCCGCAGCCAGAAAAGAGGCCAGACAAATATTTACATTGGCCTAAATAGCATAAGAAGCCATGCCCAAGTGGGTGGGTAACTTAACGGCTACTGGTCATAGGGATTCCTCCAACATAGACACAAACACTTCACACATTCTACAAATCCAGTGAAATGATTTCTAATGATATTTTGCATCTTTCTATTTTTCATGATAGCCCCAGTATGTTAAAAACAAAACCACCTGTTGAATCAGCTTTATCAAACAACCACAATTCTCTCAATCACACACTATTTTTCTTCTTTACTTTCAGTGTCTTAACAATGGATATTGGTCAGGTGAATTTTTTGATAAGTGAGAAGCAGCTAGCATGGTCTTTTTCTGGTACGCCGGCATGTATATCTGAGGGAAGGTTAAGGTTAACTTAATTTCTCACTTCAGTTGAAAATCAATTCTTCTACCCTTTTGTCATAATCCTATCAACTACACAGAGAAGCTGCTCTATTCCTGAGTTATATTTGAATTTGCCCAGGGAATTAAATTTTGGCTTTCAGAAACTGAAAGGTTTTATAGGATGACAGGACCTTTTTGTCTGTATTTACCACAATAAGTAGTGACCCTGGAGCACTAACGGGGTTTCCATAAGGGGCCTCTGGAAAGAATAAAGGACTTTTGAGGGAGGAAGGGGTGAATATATGGGCTGCCTGACTGCAGACAGATGGCATACAAAAGCTGCTAGAAAGTTCACAGGAAAAAAAAACTGTACAAAAATATTAAAAATGTAGGTGTAAGCAATAAAATAATCATTTAAATTCACATAGTAGTTTTCATGAGTAGGCAGTGATTTTTCTACTTGAAAATCAAACATTCTTCTTATTAAGTTATAAATCCATGGGAGTCTGACAAGAGAAATTGCCCTTCTTAATACCCGATTTCAAGTTACAAATTGGTTTGTTTGCTAAAATTCATTCTGCTGTAGCACATCCATCTGATTGCAAAGATCTTTAGAGAAGCTAATGCGGGCAAAGTGTATGAAAATGCAATGTGTTTCTTTGTGTACCGAGCTTCACATTTTGGCTGTGTTTCGGACTTCCATGAACAGAATAATGGTGTATTGGGGCCCCCAAATTTACCAAAAAGCAGCTAAGTGTATTCGAGTCTCAACTCCGATTCCACTTTCTCACAATATTGATGCCGGTTTTTGGAGTGCTAACGAGATTTATCAGTTACTGGGAAAGTCTTAAAATCTATAGATTAGGATTCCCGTACTCATGTATTGCTCTGACCATGATCTCACTTGTCTGCGGATTATATGACAGAGTTCAAATGGCACTCAGAGTTTGTTATTAGCCTATCCTGTTTTCACTTGCAATACCTGAACATCTTTTTTCCTAGCATTATCACTTTTCCTATGTCTAATCTTATAATTCATGAAAAGTTAAAGAGTTTTATTTAATTAATAGCCTTTCAATTATTGCAATGAAAATGCAAGACAAAAAAGTCGCTATTGAGAAGTATTATACTCTCATTGATAGCCATTATCACCTATCTCAATGATTAAGAAAGACAAAGTCAACTTGAGTTTCATGTTTTAAATTCTACTCCTTCATGGCTCACTTAACATTTTTTCCTCGTGTTATGATCTTCTGTTATTTTTGAGACAGCTTTGTAGGTTACAGAGCTCTTTCATATTTAAAGTAGATGAGCATTTGAGGATGATGGCAGACCAGTTTAGCTCATAATTTTTGGGAGAGAAGTCTACAAAGCATGGCTCAGTGTTTAGCAAGAATCCCTGTTTGCTAAACACATTAAGGCTAAACTAAACATGTTCATCATTCTGATTTAATGTGATATTTCTCCTCCTTATTTAGCCACCAGAAATGCTCTAGGAGCTATCGTCTCATTAGCTTACGGATAGAGCTGAATATAGGGTGCCTTTCATGAATGTCATAGTGACAAACGTTTTTAACATAGGAGCCGCATTAACATAATACTATGAAAAACAAATACCCACATAAGCTTAGCGGAACTACCTAGATAAAGCCCACTGCATTCACCCTGAATCTTGTTCAAACTATATACAACTATATACAACAACTCATATACAAACTATAATTACTTCACTTTCAATGGTCCCAAGTCTTCAGTCCATTCCAGCATAAACCAAAACTTTAAAGTCTTATGGTAGTCAAACAGTCACTTGTTTATTATTTCTGATAAAGATAGAGATAATTGCCTCATGGAAACTACACAGTTTTGTTGGACTGTAAAAATAAAACACACTAAAAAATATGAAGTGTTAAAATGTTGATCTCCTAAAGATTTGAGTAGTGTTTTAAAAGGCTTTGGAAAGAAAGGTAAAGGTTGTGAACGAGTTGGTGAATGGGTAAAATTCTGTAGCTATGAAATAAGAACACAGAGCTAATGTTTTCTATTACAGAATAGTGACAATATTATACATTTAAAATTGCTCATTTTCAACATGGTTTAAGCAAAGAATAACCATTCTATTGTTCATGATCCCAGAGAAGCTAGGTAACATGGCAAAATAACAATAGCCATGAAGGACAATTCTGAAGGATCTATCACAAAAAATATTTAAGATAATAAATATATTAATTACTCTAATTCTATATTAAAATAGTATGTACATGTATCAAAATATGTCTATATAAAATACTATTTTCATTAAATATCAAATAAAATTATTAAGTACCCAATTGTTATTTTGTCTAAGATTACACAAATCTAATAAAATAAATTTTATTGAATTGACATTTATGTAATAATTAGTCTTCTCATGTAGGACTAAGACTCTGAGGACCTGTATAATTAACTAAGGAATTTAATAATTTAAGAACTTCATATCTTAGGAGACATGGAGGAAATACATATTACTTCTGTTCTGAATTTCAATAGAAAATGATTGAATAATATGTTCCATATCTTTGAAAAGCACCCAAAATTATTATACAGTATTCTGTTTCTGAAGACTAAGAAAAAGGGAGCTTGTAAAATAGCAGCAGGATAGATGTGCATCTTGATAAAGCCATTTTTTAAATATGAGGTTTGTTAAATATAATGTAGATGAAACATTCCATCTGTTCTAAACATGGCATGCTATATTTTCTAACATTTATCGCTTTAATTGAATGAGAAAACATTTTGTCACAGAACGTATTGTTAAAAAATAAATTTCTGAATATTCAACTTTTGAATAATGACTTTCTTATATTTTTGGTTTTGAGCCTAGCTTTGATGGCTGAGCCATCCTTCCAGCCCTGAGTAATCACTTTCTGTACAATGTTGTTAAATAGTTTTAGTTATTTTAAAATAATGGTAAATTAGGTGTGTGTTTGTGTGTGTGTGTGTGTGTGTGTGTGTGTGAGTGTGAAGCAGCTCATGCCCAGTTGTTGCTTTGCATCCCATATTAGGAAACAAGAGGGTTGTTCTCTGTTTCAGGGTCACCCTATTTTTCCATTACATTCCAGATATTTTTATTTGCAGAGCAAACTGCAAAAATGACACACACACACACAAAACCTAGTTAAACTGGAGAGAACCTGCAACCATAACTTTGGTAGTTACTGTATAAAAACACATAAACACTTCAGGAGTTGGATATTGCATTCCTTTCTCTTCTGAAAGTAAAGACAAAGGGAAGTTTGGTGAATCAGGTTATGGGCACATGTAGGGAAGAGTAATGGAAATGTTGAGTAAAAGTTAACACTGAGCTTGTTATGTAAATTAAGCATTTTCATGTGCTAGGTGATTCACATTTAATAGGCAAGGAGTCCAGAATACATTCTGCTATATGAAGCATTCTTATAGTCTTGTCAATGAGTACAGGCCAAATTTATTGTCACAGGTAACAGATTACTAAATTTATAATTAAAGAAATGATACCAAAATATCCATATGTATGAGTGACAGAGATATGACAAGCACATCATTGGTATATTGATAGGTAGTTAGAAATATGATACATAAATGGAAATTTAGGCAGATGAAAGTTTGACAGATAAATGTTGGCTGAATAGCTGGGGTATATTGAGATGATAGGTAAATGAAACAAAAATAGGTTGCTAGACAGATGGTACTTAGACTATTTTATAGTTAAATTGACAAATTAACAGTATATATAGAGGCAATGTATGATTGATGTACAGATGGATGATATAGACTGAAAAATAGATATATGGTAGATGATAAAATTCTTTCCTAATAACTTATATATACTTATTTTCTGTGAAAACATTCATGCCAATGTGAATGTTTAAAATAGAGGCCCATAACTGTATCATTTTACTTTAAGACAGTACTAAAGTGAAATGGATGACAGTATTCATAGTGTCTTTTATTTCGGACTTCTTTGATTTCTTTACTTCTCTCTATGTAATGCTTTCCATATGTATTCCTGAGTCAGCACCTGAAGCCCCACAAATTGTAAATAGGAAAACTAAAAAGAAAAATGTAGATACCAACAAAGGTAATACAATATTTTGATATTCTATGGCAGCATCATTTTCAAACAGTTTATGCAAGTGTCATTACAGACAGTATCAGTTGCTATTGCACACACATTTCCTCTTGGTGAAAGAGGATAACAGAGACATTAAGACACGACTAATAAGTCTTTGATCAGTGAGAGTGGTGTAAATTCTAGCTAATATTCATAATCACGTGTCAGGCATCTGTATCTAAGACACAATTCATTAGGGGGAAGCTTGTGTTTCTTTGAATTGTGGTATTTAAAATCTCCATTTTCAGCTAAAGAATGTTTTAGGGACATGTCTCCTGAGACTTTTTCAGAATGCAATCAAGCATGTCTTGAATTGTAGAGGCAAATCCCGATAAATGCTTTATTTCTTTTAGAGTGAGAACATGTCACCAATGAACAGATTATGTTAAGAAGTATTCATATGAGGAATTTGTATTTCACATGTTTAAACATGATAATTTACTATTTGTGTGAATTGGTAAATTCACTATAGCATATTAATTTGCATTTTAAAATTTCATCTGAGTTTCAAGCATTGTAGAATTATGTGATACCTTCTTTCACAGATTATTTAAATATAAGTAACCAAATTATCCTTCAAAGGTAAAACTTATGCATTCAGATACAAATATATACACACATTAATACATAAGTACAATCCATATCTGTGCAAGCACTTATAATGGAATATGGCAAATATTCCTGAAGTTGTCAACAGATATAATAAAGATACCCAAAAAGAAAGGTCCTTTTTATTTTGTTAAAGATATACTATTGGAATGTACATATGAGTGTCAATCCACAAGTTAATTGCTACAGTATTAAATCTGAGTTAATGAGTTATAGTGCCCGTCTAAGTATGGAAATCTTGGAAACGATATATGTTGATCTAGTCTACCCTCTTTATAAGAGATACCCATTCTACAGAGCAGAGGGTGTTAAATCCAGCTTCAGTGTAGCAGGATACTGTGACTAGAGGCAGAGCAAAGAAATCCTTACAAATTTTAGGGTAGCCTGCTCTACCATGGACCAGACAGCTAAATACAAGAAGACATTGTTTAAAATATTAACAAGCAAGCAGATGCATAAACTTTACTCTATAAAAATGCTAATAATTTTATGTAGCAATACTTAATGAGTGTGGAATTAAAGAATTTAAGAATGGACTTAAAAAGTAGATCCTAAGTTATTTTAGAAATTACTCTTAATGTTATTCTGCTTTAGGCTTCACTTAATAAAATTGCAAGAGAGAAATAAATTCTTTTTCATACTAGTAATGTGTGCTTAGGGGTATACAGTTTTAATATGCATTTTTTCATAGTGACATATTTCTAATAGTTAAAATGAAAAACTTCTAAATATTTAAAGATCCACTGGTTTTAATATGTCTTAAGGCATGAATAAATGTGATGAATTTCTGATAAAAAATATCCTCGATTTTATCTAAAGAAAATATAAGGATTGGTTTATATAATGAAAGAGATAGTTTTTAACTCTTATAAAAATTGAATATTAGCCAGTAATTTTCTTTGCATGTAACATACTCAGTGGATATATTTCGATATCTTGGGACATTATGACCTTTTAGATACAGTACCGGGGAAACACTTTAAAATATATAGTAATGAGTTTGATAGAGTTCATCTTGTTTAGTGTTGTTTTATAAATTTACTTTAATCTTTTTCATTTCAATTCTTTATAATGTAGATTCAATTGACCCAAGGTATTATTATTTAGGTCAGGGGAGTTTTATAAAGAAATCCAAGATCATAGCATCATTTATGAAACAGAAAATAAAATTTGCATTATATGGTCTTAGAACCTCACTCTTTCATTATGAGTCTGTCGTTGTTTTTGAAAAACTATGTAGGAAGGTGACATAAATGCTGTTCTGAATGAATCTACTTCCTCAACCAAACTCCCAATTAAACTAAAATATTTAGCTCTTTATATAATGCAATTTTATGCATTGAAATATGGAATATTAATTAAACTATAATTTAAAATGAATATAATGCAATTTCTATTGTTTTATGTTTATTTCAGATAGAATAATATCTGAAAAAATCAAGACTTTATGATAAAATACTAAATTTATTTCCTTTAAGATAGTAACAATGAGTGATTGCTGACCATCAGATTTTTTTTTTCTTTTTTTTCTTACAAGAAAAATTTACATTTACTCCTCTTGTTCCCGGCCCTCCCGCTCCCCCCCTACCCCACCGCCCTCCCTCTGCTTCCTTAAGATGGGGCAGGATACCCTGCCCTATGGGATGCCCTAGGCCCTCCCCCCTCCATCTCGGTCTAAGAAGATGTGCATCCATATAGAATAAGTTCCCAAAAAGCCAATACATGCAGAAGAGATAGGTCCCAGTGCCATTATCATTGGCTTCTCAGTCAGTCCCCACTGGCAGTCACATTCATAGAGTCCGGTTAGGTCATATGCTCATTCAGTCCTGGTCCAGCTGGATTTGATGAGCTCCCAATAGATCAAGCACGCTGTCTCTGTTGGTGGGCCAGTCCCTCATGGTCCTGATGTCCTTGCTCATCTTCTCCCTCCTTCTGCTCTTCCACTGGACCTTGGTAGCTCAATCCCTTGCTCTGGTGTGAATGTGCGTCTCTGGCTCTATCTCCATCCATCATGCGAAATTTCTATGGTGACGATTGAGATATTCAACAAAGTAAATATGGGACAAGTTCAGTTCAGGCACCCACTCCTCTGCTGCCCGAGTACTTAGCTGGGACTTCCCTATGAATACCTGGGATCCCCTCTAGAGACAAGTCTCTTGCAAATCTTAAAATGACTCCCGTTAATGTAGATATCTTATTCCCTTCCCCAATATCCACCCTTCCTCCATCTCCACCCTCCCACAACCCCAGGCTCTCCCAGCTTCTTCCTTTCTCCCTTCTACCCCCCTCCCTTTTGCTTACCCCCTCCCCCAATCCCTACCTCCACCCCTGACCATCAGATCTTAAATTTGTGACTGTGTTAAGCAAAAGATCAATAGTCACAATTTTGATTTAGTATTTGCTTGTAGAAACTTTGAATTTGTACTTCAAACCCATAATTTCTTACAAATTTTGGAATTTTTACACTTGCTAAATCAAGCAGTCCTTTCTATGCTCATGTCCAGATCAAAGTTTAATATTTTTTCAACAATGAACTTTATGCAGAAGGTCTTTTTATCTTTTTAGATTATATAGGTAAAATATTGTCTATACAATATTGGAAGAGATATATTTCAGACAGCCCAGAATCTAATTTTTAATAGAAATCAAAATACTATTAGTTTCATTTAATTTTACCCAGCTTATTTTGCCTAAATTATAAACTATAAATTTGCATTTGTGACATATATGCAAAAGCCAACTTCTTTGTACTTCCCCCCTCCCACTCTATCTCTCTCTCACACACACACACATACAACACATATATAAGCACACACATGCATATTTCTATTAAACACAGATTCTGGTTTAACATTTCATGCATTTAACTCAGATTCTCCTATGTAACTTTGATATCCCTTTGATAAAATAATCATATTAAATAGTTTTATTTCTTTTCTCTTTGGAATGTAAGCTACAGAAAGCAAAATTCCACTCCAATTCTTTAGAAATAAAATAAGCCCATGATATAGTGAAAAAGGAAAAAGGACACCAGTCATAGATATTCTTCAGTAATTCTCAAATTTAGTAAATTTTATTTTGCTCAGCTATCATTTCTTCAGAAATGGACACATATTTTACATTAATTGTACCATGGTGCTTTGAGGTCATATCTTGATACATTCCTCACGATGAGTTAAATCATCATCATAGTCTTTAAAGTGATTTTATGGATGCAAATATTTGTGTATATAAATTCACATACACTTACATACATACACATTCATATAATTGAAAATCTAGCAACTTTTATCTTCTTTTCATAAAAAATAATAATGTATATTTTCCTGTGCGAAAAAATGTCTCAATAGTTTTAGCTTTCTATTTTTTTATAAATTCCATCAAAATGAATTTTAAAATAAGATTATTAGAAATGCCTAATGATTCCCAAGTGCATTTGAGAAATGTGTATTGAGAGCAAGTTTATGAGTGCTCTATTTTTAGTGTAACTTTTGAGACTAAAATATCTGTTCACTGAAACTTTAGAAAATTCCTCTTTTTTGCCATGGATAATTGCAAAGTTTTTTTTCTTGTTGATAGTGTGATATTGAAGCAAATTATGAGTCCTTAGGAGAAAAAGAAACACCCAACTACTGTCAAAAATAATAATGTAATAACAACTATCTCAGAATTAAAATGACAGTTTTTTTTTTCAGCTTGCTTCTTCCTCATAATTGGCATCTATCCAAAAGCTCCAAATATGATTGAAATTATTTACCTGTAAGTACATTTGAAATCAGTTTTTTCCTGGAGCTTTTAAAAGGAAGTTGTGCTGCTGAAAATTGAATGTCTCCTGAGTAAAGCATTGCAATCTTTTCAATGCATACGATGGGAGATTGCTAACATCTGTTTTTAACATTTGTGGAAAATTATTTACGCTCCTTTCTGCCGTGCTTCATTTTGAGGCTTTGTGTTTTCAAGCTACCTTATATTGGCTGAAGCTGACCCAGGTGAACATACAAGAAAACCTCTTTGGCTCATGCAGTCATCACTAAACTTACTATGTGATTAAGGTGAAACCCAAGCAAGAATATTTATGTTCCTAAATAGAGAGGTAGATTTTTAATGATATGCTTTTAAGTTTGAAGTATATTTGTGTGTATACATATGCATATATATGTATAAAATCATATGCATAATATATATATATATATATAAAATAAATCATACATAGTATAATGTCGACAGAGGTTTCTGTCCCACAAGTTCCCACATCAGTTTGGTTCCAAATAAATGCACAGCGGCCTACAATAATTATAAATTGATTGGCCTATTAGCTCAGGGTTATTAACTCTGATTCCATATATTAGCCTATAATATTGTCTCTGTTAGCCAAGGCTTAGTAACTTTTTCAGCAAGTGAGTCACATCTGTATACATCATATAAAAATATATATAAAATATATATAACCTTGTGTTTCAATGTAGCCTCATCAACAGCAACTGCAAATAAATACAATGTGTTCAGTTATTTCACATTTCTACACCTTTATAAATTCTATGAATTCACATGTAAATAATGAAGAAAATTAACAATATTTGTCTGTTTTAAACTAGCAATATTTACCCTTTAAAAACTTATGAAAATTGTAGAAATCTAAAAAAAATAGTGTTAAGTGTATTAACACAATAGAATAGTCTCATGTTGTTGTCACATTAAGTTTTTATTTTTGTGCTGCAGTTGCAGAGCATTGTGTACTGTCAAAAAGAATTAGGTTACCTGGGGATGAATATTCTCTAATGATGAGATTGCCAGATTGCAGTCCTTGGGGAGACCCAGTTCCTATTCTTGGAACCCATGGATAATACTCAGCTTAAACTTCTGCCTGACTCTTTAACTGTAATTACTTTTCGTTTATTCATTAGGGAAACAGAGTCTCCTCCAATTCAAGATATACATTTAATCACTTGCCAAAAAACTAATAATGGCTCAATATCAGTGACACAACAACAATAAGATGTAATGAAATATCTGAAGAAGAAGGAGTTACTCAATAATGATTCCAGTACAATGTATTGCTTTTCCATTGGGGTAATGGCAATTGAAGCGATAGCCCCTTGAAAACTAAACAAACTCTCTACTACTGATAGATATTCCAGTCAAAGTCATTGCATTCTGAAACTTAACTCAGCAGCGGTTTCTCTCAGCTTGTGAGCTTGCAAGTGAGGTTCCTAATGGCGTCAGTGGATGAGGTGGTATTTACAATGCACAATTCACGCATGAGAAGATAAAGAAAGCAGAGTTGTTCCAGGAAAGCTCAGGATGAGAGAGACTGACGTGTGTGCTGTGCAACGACAGCATATTCAGAGCTGAAAAGAAGAAGCACAATATTCGGGAGTTACTTTATGATATAATGTACATTGATTGCAAATTAAATAATCTTAATTTTCTTCTTCATGGGCAAATAAAATATATATATAAAGTTTCCTCTTCCATCCTTTGACAGACATCTAGGTTATTATATAATACAGACACTGTTCCCACAGCTTCATTATCCATGGATGTGTCAGCATCTCTAATATGCTGCCTTAGATTCTTTGGAATCTTCAAAGTAAATATTTTTATGTTCTATTATTGAACAGATATGTGTTGAACTTTTTCCAAACAAGATAAAAAGGAGAAGGAAATTATATAAAGTACAGTTACATTTTATTTAAGGGAAGTCTGTTGAATCATAAGAACATGAGACATTTGAGCCCTGCAGTGATACAGGAAATTCAATTTTTAAAGCTGTAGTTATGCGACGGTTTTGTTCCCTTTCTTTTTTATTGCCTATCATAGCTGATTCTCTTGAACATAGCATCCATGCCTACATACTTTAGTTTTGTTGCTGCTAGCCATCATTTTGTTTACATCCAGATATTGATCATTAAGTCCTTAGGATACAAATTTCTTTTCACAACCCAGGCTATAGTCAGTAAAGCTCTGAAAACAAGAGAAATGCAAACATTAAGGAACTCAAGAGGTTACTGTTCACTAACCTCTTGGCCAGAGAAAATATTTATGATGTCCCTAGTTTTTTTTGTTTGTTTTTTGTTTTTGCAGCTGGAATATACTTGAGAAGCTCTGTAAATCCCTCTCTTTTCAGAGCACTCCATGATACTACACAGTAAATTTCAGCATCAGAAAGTTCATCTTTAAGTCAGCTGGCATCTGGGTTTTTTTTGTTTTGTTTTGTTTTTGCATTTTGATGAGGCACAAAAAAAATCATTCTCACCCATAGTAAGACTTTCAAATATTTGGTATCTTCTATTGTTATTTCCAAGAGTGTGAAAAGTAAATGAGCAAGTAAACTGTTAAGTTTGTGTATTGTGTTTCTTGCTTATTTATATACTCAGACTTTCTAGCTAGTGAGACCCAGAAAACTGAGGCTTTTTATTCCCTTGGGTCATGGTTTACTGTCTTTCACTTGCAACCTTCTCCTCTCACCTGCCAATTCATTTCTAAAACAATGTTTTCAATGTGTCCTAGTAAAGATGTGGGATGACCCAATTGAGAATGAACAAGAGACTACAGCTACTACTCAGGCGCTCCACCTTTCCCATTGATCTGTGTTTATTATCACAACGTCAATAAAAATTTATACATTCCTATATTTTCACTATCTTTTACTATGAAAAATTATGATGTTTGAGGGGTATCTACCAGATCTTGAAATTATTTCTAAATTTAAGTGGGTTATTAAAAAGGTATGGAAAATTGCTATGGGCACTGTGGAAATGCTGCTATCAAGATATTTAATATACAGTTAATGTTGGAACAAACAATTTATAGCTATCTATACAGGCACAAAATAAATTCATCGATTTGATACCATATTATCAATGGTAGCAAAAAAGGTGCAAATAATCCTGCTGGTTGTGTGGATTATGAAATATTTTATATAAATATGATAGAACAATAGTCATCATTAGAAAATAATGGAGCTTTGACACTTGCACTGTGAATGAAATGAATGGAAGACAAATATAAAGATATTTGCCAGAAGCTGAAATAAAAAGAGAAGGAGAAGTGGGCATCATTTCTCTTTCAAGTGAGGAAACAATGGTTCTGGAAATGGATTGTGGCAATGACTGCATAGCAAATTGATTTTTAGAAATTACTTTATGTACCTGATGGTTGATATCATTTGTCAGTTACTACCTAAAATCTCCTTGGAGAGGAACAGAACTGCTTTTGTTGCACACTGCGGATTATCTTGGTTAAGTAAATGCGTCAGGAAAACCTGCCCATTTTCTGAATACATATTTCATGCCCTTGGTACATTGACCTCCAGTCTGTGGTGAGATGTACCTTGAACTGTGAACCAAAGTAAACCCATTCTTCCTTCCGTTGCTTTTGTCTGGGTTTCCCAAAAGTACCAATTCTAAATATTTTAAGTGGAAAAGTTTTTGTTGGGTATATTTCACCACAATTTTTTTAATGAGAGATGGTCATTTATTTATATGCAATAGTGAATTAATACACTAAGAAATGTCATGAAGAAATAAGCTAAATCTGATCCTTTGCAAGTATATATTCCATTTGTCAAATCACCAAGAGTTCCAAGTGCAAGAGTTGCTCTGAGTCATGTCTTACTGTTACGAGCTACGGAACATTACAGTGAAAAAGATAAATCAATAAGCGTTAAAGCTGCAGGCCAATGCAGAACAGCATCTTACTACTAAATAGGTTTAGAAATGATGCCATGAGCATCTCCAGAATGGCCTGTCTGCACTTCCTACCAAGCCACAGGCTATTCTTGTCTTTTGTCATACTCTATGTTCCCCTATGGACTCAGCAACTCAGCAGCTTGTTCATATAACCTACAGTATTTTCACCTAGCTTTCTTAGGTATTTTCTTTCTCCTGCTACACAGACATTGCACTTATCTTCAGACTGAATGTGCTAAAGCAAAATTAGGTCAATTCTATTAGGGATAATTTAAAAAGTGATATCTTTGAAACATTTTCATTCAATGAGACTCTCTTAGATGAATGTCAGAAAGCTCACCTTTTTTTTTTTTTCTATCAGCTATCTATCTGTGCAGTTTGCTGCGGGGTTTTATAATTTTGTGAAACTGACGACTTGATTGCTTTAGGGAAATTCAGATGCAGATTTTACCTTGAAGAGTCAAAAGCATTGCTAAATGATGGATCAAGCGTAATGGGATTAAGGATTTTTTCCATCCTTTTTATATTAATTACCCATCCATAAAGAGAGAAACTAATCACTCTGTCCCTGACTAATGCTCTGTAGGCTTTTGATATCTGTTGGATGAAACTATTACAAAAGACAATGTTGAAAAATTATTTTCTACTTTAGATATGCATATAAAACTAGAATTGGCAGGTTTTAAATTTCTGAGACTAAATGAAGTCAAGAAATGTCACTCCATGTTCGGAAGCAAAACTTAACAGCTATCTTTGATGATAAAAATAAATATGATATGTGTGATAATGAGCTAGCTGCCCATTAACCCAGCTACGTAATAACAAAACTGTTGCAAATTGAACCTTGGCTGAGGATGCCCTACCAGTGAACAGACAATGAAAAGGACCCAGATTTACCTTCGGCAGAGCTACATGCATTTAGATCTGCTTAAGAAATAAGAACTACCTTAGTCTTCTCTCTGCCAAGATTTCATCCATTGTTAATATATTCTAGTTAACATAACATTTTATTTTTCCTGTAGTTCTTTTTTCAAAGCAATATACCACTACTAGGGAATAAATTATTCAAATAATAGCTACTGATCTAGAAGAATATGTATGTACCACACATATGAATGAGTAAACAAAGAATCCTTACTAACATATAGAAGCAGTTAAATAATTTTAAATCTCATTTCAGTAATATAAGAATGCTAACCACAGAGCACAAACATTAATATATACAATGATATATGAATAGGCATACAAAATAGATGTTTCTATATATACAAATGAATAATTAAGTTTAAAAAATGAAATGCATATTTTATTAAAAGTTAGGACTATTTACCTAGAATGCACTATTAAATATAATCTGTAAAATATATTTAAATTTCCTTGAGATTCCATAATTTATTTATATTTTTAGGACAATTTTGAAAATGTTAGTAAATTGATTAATTCTGTTCTCTACTCTTTGAATATTTACAGCCCCACAGAACCTATAAAGAATCTACTGTACATAAAAATTATAATAATGTTTTATTTCATCATGTAAGAATTCTACAGAGCTGGCTAAAGAGATGGCTCAGCAATTAAATCAGTGACTGCTTAAGCACCGAACCTGGGTTTGGTTAAGAGCATCAACAAGGTGGTTCACCATCATTCATAATTCTAGTTCCAGGGGATCCACACGCACTAGTCATATACTAGTGCATATACATGCTTGCAGGAAATTGTATCCACATGACATAAATAAATAGAACTAAAAACTAACTTTTAATGCTTTAAATTAATTTTATATGCATACAGATACAGGTATGTATTAATCAACATATCTAAGACAGTAAGTTATACAAAACATGTATGTAGTACTAACACACGATTTGTAATACATATTTTCTTATAAACTAAGTAATATACAAAGACCAATATGTATTTCATATGTAATTATATATTAATATTGCTAAGAGATTACATGAGGTCTTTAAACAGGGACATTGATTGTTTTGTTTGCAAGCCTATAAAGAAGGCACATTCATAAATTAAAGTATTTTCTTCTTAATTTACTCATTTAATGAGGATTTAAGCAGTCATTCTTTAAATAATGCCTTGAAAGTGCTAGCTTCAGGAGATGAGCTTCTTCAGTTCCTCATTAAGGCTTGATTTGATGACTAATGTCTAACGCAATTTTGAAAGGAATAATAATTACTCTATCTTGCAGGTGAATTCATTTATTTTTATGAGGGCATAATATTTTATATTCATCATAAAATGGTATGTAACAACAAATAAAATTATTAAAGTTTATTGTGCATATGAAACACATTTATAGTATATTATGCTCAAAAATGAATAACAAACATTAATCGTACAATATTGGTTGCAATTTGATATGTGTCACAGTTTTGGCCACACCATCCTCTGGTGATCCATTTATTCAACTTCTTCCTCCTGTTTACATCTATATTTGCATATATACATAAAATTGTAGTAAGAGGTGCGGGCTGTTCTCCCAGCACTTGAGAGGTGTACAGGCCCTTTATTCCGTCCCACCCGGCTCCCAACCGCGGGGCTAGCTTACATTTGAAATAACCATATGGAAATTGTATTAATTAAATTACTGCCTGGCCAATTAGTTTTAACCTCTTATACATATTAGTTTAACTCATATCTAGTAATCTGTGTATCACCACGTGGTCATCCTTACCCGGAAGATTCTAACCAAAGTCCATCTTGGGCCAGAGAAGCATGGCATCTGCCCCAGTGCCTTCTCTCTCACAGCCTTCTATTCTGTCTACTCCTTCCACCTAAGGGCTGCCCTATCAAAAGGCCAAAGCGGTTTCTTTATTCAACCAATGAAAGCAACAGAAATACAGAAGGACCCTCCTACACCATAAAATTGTGTATGTATGTATGTATAACACAGCTTTGTTTTTTTACTATAATCTCATTAATATGTAATGTTAAATTGCCATTTTGCTTCCCATTATACAAAGGAATATTAAAGTAGGAAAGGATTTCAGCTAAATGGAATTTTCTGTAAGGTCCATAGATACATCCAATCAAGTGGAACATCAAATGATCTAAAATTGCCATACTTCACATAATTACTTAGTCAATAAATTTTAAAAGTAACAAAGATTTAAACTGGGTATTGATGGTTCCCGCCTTTAATCCCAGCACACAGGAGGCAGAGACAGGCAAATCTCTTGTGAGTTCAAGGTCAACCTGGTCTACAGAGCAAGTTCCATGACAGCTAAAAAATGTTACAAGGAGAAGCACTGTTTCAAAAAACCAAGAAAGAAAAAAATAAGAAAAAAGAATCACAAATTAGAAGAGAATAACATAATGGGCAATTCATCATTTTATATTGCCTTATAACCAGAAATATAAAATGATTTTTGTGATTGTATTATTATTATAAAAAATCTAATATCTAAAACAGTATATTAAAAATAGAAACTATCTAAAATATCTTTTATATTTTCTTTCAAACCAAAAATTAATTTTAAATAAATTATTTCCTATAACTAGTCCTGTATTGCTATTTAATATTTTATGGTTAACTATATAATCCATCACTAAGCAAAAATCAAAAAAAATATAATTAAATAATGTAAATTGTTGCCTAAAATGGCTCTAAAATTGTGCTACGTATAGTTATAATTTATACAATATACACTCAGAATGCTGTTTTTCAGAGGCATAAATAAACAAAATGATATTTTCAAAATAATAGTTGACTTTCTAAGATTGCACCACAGGCCTTGAGTAAGAATGAAGTTGAAGCTAAACTATCAAGTGACGTTATATATTTTATATTCATTTACTGAATCATAAACATACTATTATTTTTCACACCAAAGAAAAATCACCTATCAAAATGAATGTTGTATATGAATTCCATTACTGATATGGATAATAATAAACCATGTTACAATTAAACATTTTATTTTCTATTTTAGGGATGGTAGTCTTGACATGTTATAAGAAAACATGATCAGAAAATAATATTTAAAGTTGATTTAAGTCTTCACAGATTAAACATAACACCACCCAATATTTCCTATCTTAATAGGATATAGTAAGGATATATTAAGGCATATCTTAATATGCCAATGATGGGAAAAACAGGATGATAGCAATAATCTTACCAGACATATTTACTGTTATCTGCTTATGGAACTCATCCAATCCATGCCTTCAGAAAGTTTTCTCTGTGACAGTTATTTTATTTATTTGTTATTTTTTTGTTTAGCTATAAAAAATACCTCTTTATAAATAATATATGCAGTATTTATCTTATAATTTTTGGTGCTAACATGGACATAAAAAGCTAAATTATTTGTTAGATGATATATAATATGAAGGATAAATTCTACTGCAAGAAATGGGTATATTTCCTTTTATTTTGAAAATGATACAGGAAGAGAATGGTTCCATTTGGCGCACTTTAAATAAAGTTTAGCCTTTTATATAAAACTTTTAAGTCAAAACATCATGTGACTTGGAATAAAGATTAAAAATTGCTCAGCTTTTTTTAATTTTTACATAACATGATCTTTATCAAATAATAATAGTGCTTTGTGGAGTAGTGTGAAAAAATAAATGCAAAATCAAAATGCAAATGTCACAGAAGAAACGGGAGCTTTTGAGGTGTACCTGTGTGACACAGAAACACGTGTTTTTGTCTCTGTGTGCAACGTGTGAAAACTCACATAGAAATAATGTTATATTTGTGATAAAGAAGATGTTGCCTTTGTTTCATGAGTTCCAGTTCATGTGTACTCATACTTCCCAAAATGTGTTAATTGAAAATTAGTTCTTTTTCAGTATATCCTGATTATACTGTTCCCTCCTCCTACTTCTTCAGGTTCTTCTTCCAACTCACCTCACTTCTGGATTAGCTCCCTTTCTCTTACGAGAAGAGAACAGGCTTCTATGAGACAACAACCAAACAAAACAAATAAATGTAATAAGACTAAACTAAAACTATTGTATCGTGTTAAGACAAGACCACTTCCAACTGAAAAGGAGCATCAAGGGCAGGCCCAAGAAGATGATACCTGTAACAATCCTCAAATCATAACATTGAGACTTAATATTAGCTATGAAGGTTCGGCCTTAACATAGGCTTCTTTCTTGCTAGCTGTTATAAATTAATTTAACCTGTTTACTTCATCTACATTTTGCCTTGGGGATTTTTAACCTTTCTTTCATTCTGTATGTCTTACTTCATATCTAGCTGCTAGGTGGCTGCCTTGTTGAATGACCCAAGGTGTCTGCCTCTCTCTCTCTCTTGTTCTTTTCTCTCTTCTCTTTCCAGAACCCACATTCTTCCATATATATACTTATTCTCTCATGATGTGGGATTCCCCTCTGTATGGTTTAAATATGTTTTATTGCCATTGGTTAATAAAGAAGCCATTTTGGCCTACAGAAGGGCAGAATATAGCAAGGTAGGAAAACTAAGCAGAGATAGAAAAGAAATGATGGTGGAGTCTGGCAGATGCCATATAGCTGCTAAAGAAGAAGCATAAAAGAAATTACTAGTAAACAATGAGCCTTAAGGTAAAATACACAATACTAGAAATGTGTTAATTTAAGAAGAGCTACCTACGAATATGCCTGATCTGTTTGCCAAGAAGTGTTGTAATTAATATAATTTTGTGTGGTTTTTAGGTCTGGATAGCCAGGACATAAAATCACAGTCTCCATTTCCACCCTTGCCAGCCAGCCATGCCTAACCCTCTACTGCCTACCTATTAACCACTCAGGTTTTTATTAGAACAATCATGTGCCTTAGGTAGGCAAATCAACATATATTTACATAATTAGATAAATGCAGCATAAATAAATGTAACATATCTTTGACTAAATAGCATAAACAAATGCATTATACCTTTATAGCTTAAATAATATTCTGCAACATAAGCAAATGTAATACACCATTACATATTTAAAGTAATATTCTATGATAGAGATCCACTCAGTCATACTCTCAGGAGTTCCATAGAATACTAAATTGAGAGCTATAATATATACACAGAGCTTCTGATGTGGACCCAATTTGACTCTATGAAAGCTACTTCAGGCCTCTGTGAATTCATATTAGCCTTTCTCAGTTGATTTAGAGGGCCTTGCTCTTCTTGTATTCTCTATCTGTACTAGCTCTTATGGTCTTTTTGAATGTTCTTCCTTAGGTTGACCTGATCACCAAGGAGAGGGATTTGATGAAGATATCTCATTTAGAGCTGTGTGTTGCAAGGACTCACTGCATAATATTTAGGAGTGGGTACTGCATCTGTACCTGTCTGCATCTTGAGGGAAATTCTTTAATGAAGACTGAGTAAGGCCTGGATCTTTGAGTTTAGCAGAATATCATGAGGAGAATCATTTTATCACTACATTCTTTTTAGACCAGTAGTGTTTGGTCTCAGGGCTACCTAGCTCTGAATCTTGGTCTCCCAAGTGGTGTCAAGCCATAGTTTGCAGAGAGGTTTTGTGGCTGGAAATAAAGGACAGACAGAAAAATCAAAGATAATGCTATCCTAAAGTCAATGTTTTTCTAACTTTTGATTACCCTCAGGGCTGAGAAATGACAAAGTTATTATTTTTCTCATTGCATAAAAACCTACAAAGGTCTTTCAGCTCATTGTGGTTATTATTTTCATTTCTTTAAACACTGAATTTCTACTTTGTACAAATAATAAACTTGGGCATAATAAATGATAATAAATTGAACATGCCATCCTTACCTAAGGAAAATGCTGTCATACCCTTAGTTAAATATTTTATAAAGGATATTTGAGATATGGGAGAAATAGTATAATGTTAAACAAGCCTGCATCAAAGATGAAACAACTAAAATAATTTTTTCACAATAACAAAAGAGTAGGAAGAACTTTGAAAGGGAACCTAAAATCAGGTGGGGTAGGATGTAAAGTTCTGTGCTGAAAGAAGAAATAAAAATTTATTTTTGTGTAGATTCTGAATGTATTGTTCAAGATAATAATGGATCCTAATTTGTAGATAACTGTTCACATTATAGAAGGAGGGAAGCGGTGTCATAAAGTATAATAAAGTGACTGAATATCACTAAAGTGTATCATATGTACATGGGGAAATATATAATCTCATTTCTGTGAATAAATACATGAAAATAATATAACGTGGGATATTTGGGAAAGACAAATTCATCTAGAAAAACCCTTTCCATCACAAAATTGCTGTTTTTACCTAGGACTCAGCTTTGCAGAAGCAGTTAAGTCTGAAGTTCTCTTAGCAGAGCTCTCTGACAGGCTGAACATATTGACTTTGAAACAACCTTGCAAGGAACTAATGTAGCAAGCATCCTACAAGAGAAAAACCAACCCTAGATCCAAGACAGATGAAAGATAATATGGCATATTTTGATATTCCAGAAAGAATATAAAAAAGCATTCTTCTGAGTCCTAAAATGGAAAAAAACATGAATATTCTCTAGAGAAGATCCTGTCTATGTATATCTCTGTCTCTCTTTCTCTTGCCTCTATTTCTCTTAAGTATAAAGTTTACTGCTTACAGAATTAGAATGACTGATGCTCTTTGATAGAATCATGTACATATTGATCCAAAATGAAATATTTATTTTAAAATTGGATTTAGCTACTCTTTCTAGTTCTTAAAAAAATAAGAAAACCATATTTTATTCTTTGGAAAGAAAACCATATTTCTCAAAATTAGATGTATTTTATTTTATAATTTAATCCATTAGACAAATAAAATATAGCAAAATATCCTCTTATCATGTTACAAACATTCACTATGAATATATAGATATATGCCATCAAAAGGTAAAACCACACAATCATAAAAATATATAAATGAGCTAATAGAATTAATGTACAATTATAGATTTCATCATAATTCATATCAATATAATGTTGGTATTTTCATGACAAATAAGGAGAAAATGCATTAGTCTTTCTCCTGTGTGACAAAACACAAATTTTCCTTACAGTGGAGCCTCTGAGGATTCGGTAAGAGCAATTGAAGAGCTGCAAATGCACTTAAGCATCTTTAAAATAAAATTCTCTAGTAAATGGGAATTGTTTTGCTTCTTCAGCTTCTCTTAAGGAGAGCAGCTCATGAGGAGAGATAAAAGAAGACTGAGTGGATTTTAATAATTATTTGTTGAATTGAATTTAGTAAGTAATTGATATTTCTTCAACCACAAAATATATCTGGCTCTCAAGATTCTTTTACTCTTGTTGTGATGCCTTAGTCAACTTTGATATTATAGTTTTTACTGAATCTTTTACATTTTAATATGTCTATTTGATTGTTATCTCATAGAAGCCTGTTCTTTTCCAGTGAGAGACAGAAGGGGAGTGGTTCAGGAAAGAAGGAACATGGAGCTGAACTGGGACATAAAGACAGGGATAATGTACAGTCAGGATATGAGAAAGATAACTATTTTAAATAAAAGAAGAAAAAACAAAACATATATTTTACATATAACATTTTCTGATTATAGATTCTCCTTTTCCAACTTTTACCAGATTGTTCCAAACTTCCCATCCACAGAACATGCCGTTTCTTTTTCTATCTTTAAAAAATAAACTGAGATTTGCATTTTCCTGATGGCTAAGGATGTTGAACATTTCCTTAAGTATCTTTTGGCCATTTGAGAATCTTCTATTGATAATTCTCTGTTTAGCCCTTCACCACATTTTTGATTGGGCTATTTAGAATTATGATGTCTAATTTCTTGAGTTCTTTATATATTTTAGAAATCAGTATTTTGTATGATATGGGATTGGTAAAGATCTTTTCCTATTCAGTAGGCTGCCTTTTTGTCTTATCGACTGTGTGCTTTGCTTTACAGAGGGTTCTCAGTTTCAGGAGGTCCCATTTATTTATTGTTTCTCTCAGTTCAACATCCTTAGCTATCAGCGAAATGAAAATCAAACCAACTCTGAGATACCATCTTG
>JAQHUG010000321.1:789725-812486 GCA_028555095.1 Dicrostonyx torquatus
ACCCACTGAAACAGTCTACTAGAGCTAACTGGAGCTCATCAATTCCAGCCAGACTGGGAAGGAAAAACAATACGACCAAGCCTGTTCTTCTTAATGTGGTTGACAGCTGCATAACTGGCGCAGACTGAGGGGCCAATGGCAGTGACACCATGATTTATCCCTACTGCTTGTACTGGCTTTTGGGGAACCTATTCCCTGTGTATCATACCTTGCTCAGTCTACATATAGCAATGTGTCTAAACTTCTGTGAGGACTGGAAGGGGTTGGGGAGGGAGGATATGTGGAGGAAATGGAAGGAGAGGAGGTGGGGGAACTTGGAGTTGTATGTATAATGAAATAAGATAGTTTTTTTAAAAAAAGAAAATAAACTGGGAAACAAGAAGCAGTAACAACAACAGAACAAGAACTTTAAATAAAATACAAAATAAACAGAAACCACACACACACACACACACACACACACACACACACCATAAAAACACAAATTCAGAAACCATAATATGCAACCAAAAGCAAAATTAAGAAAAAATTCCTAAATGAACAATACTACAAAATATTTTGTTTGTTTTGTATTTGCCATCTACCAAATGGGCATGGGACCTATCCTTAACTATGTTTAATATATCCAGTAAGATTCTATTGGAGAAGACTAATTTTTCCTTTAGAAGTAAATGTCAGTTGGAGAGAGATTCCTGATTAGGGATGGGAGCCTCTGTCCTCCTCAAACTTTCAGCGCTTGGATCCTGCATTGGCTTGAACTCATACAGTCCCTGCTCATGCTTCCATAGGCTCTGTGAATTCATATGTGCAGCAATTCAATTGTGTCTTGAAGGGTAACTTGGTCCATTAATCAAAAGTTTTTTGGGTAAGATTTTTGGTTACTTCGACTTGTGGGTCAATGGCATCCAACACTTCTGGGTCTTACAAGATTTCTGCCTCTTCTTCCTCATAGCTCTCTTAGTAGTGATGGGAGGGGATTGATGAAGATATTATATTAAGGATGGAGAGAGTGTCATGCATATCAAATTTTAATTGGGAGTAGATTATTTTATAATTTTTATTTTATAAATATGCAACTAAATTCGTGGATACTTTGGTTGATAGTCAGTGATTAACTAGCTTCAAAATTGTATCAACACATGTCAATGTTTAGAATTTTGCTGCTAGAAATATAATATATCAAATATTTTATGATAACATCAATTGAAATTTCTAAAATTATTGGGTATAGATTAATTTCTGTGACAGAAACCCATGAAAGACAGATAATTCTAAACTATTCTCAACATGAATTTTTAAATTGTCATATTTTGACAGGTTATTTGTGATATGATTTTATATAAATGCTGTTTATTTACACAAACCTCTTTTTAAAATATCAGACATGCCTTTTGAAAATTCATATCTAATTTTTATCTCTTGTGCATGTATTGGCCTTTTGGGAACCTATTATATATGGATGCACATCTTCTTAGGCAGAGATGGAGGGGGAAGGGCCTTGGGCTTTCCACAGGGCAGGGTATCCTGCCCCATCTTAAGGAAGCAGGGGGAGGGCGGTGGGGTAGTGGGGGAGCGGCGGGCCTTGGACAAGGGGAGTAAATGTAAATTTTTCTTTTAACAATAAAAAAAAGAAAATTCACATCTAAGTGACCAGAAAAATGATAAGTTTTGTCAAATAAACACTTATTTTCTAGTTGTGTAGTTTGTAACCCCATATAGATACTTTATGTTATTACATTGAAAAATAAAATTGCACATAAATTATTGATAAAAATATTTCATAAAATTTCTACCTATGAAATATCTTTAGCATATATTCAGCAGTTACTTGCATATTTTTGTAGATTTTATGATAATATGGTTTATCTTCTCATTTATTAATTAAAACCTAAACATACCTGTTTATGTCATTCTGTTGAACTTAATTAGAACAATAATACTCTTGAAGGATTATATATGAATATGCCTATTTTTCAGCATAAAATCCCTTGATATCTTTTATCCAAAAATTTTGAAAGTGAAGAAGAGATGACAAGTTTCTTAAGTTTTTATCTAGTAGTACATAAAGTCATGTATTAAAATTAGAGTATTCAAACTAAACATAATTTATAAAATTAACAGTAAATGAAATCATTTAAAATTGCATTTTTTGTTTTTATTCTTTTTCTTATTTGCAATGAAGATTTTTTAATGTGAATTTCTTTATTATAGTATAGTTACATCCTTTCCCCCTTCCCTGTCACCCCTCCTGGTCCTACCAAGAAAAATTCCTCCAAGGTCTTTCAAATCAATAATATTTTTAAATTATTATTATTGCTATTGCTACTATTGTAATTATTGTTTGCATTTGTGAATGTGTTCACTTACACATATACATTCCTAAATTCATAAATACTATATTGTTACTTGTATATGAGCATTCTCAGAGCTGACCACATAGTATTGCATAGACTACTGATGTACTTTTCCCTAGGGAAGATTGGTTTTCCTTCATTAATTTTTTTTTTTTTTTAGCTGCCTGTCGTTCTTTGTCTAGGACTGATATCTCTTGAGGTTTTCTGCTTCCTTGTGAGCATGAGTATTTAAGTCCTTGTTCACGTCAAGTTTAGGCAGCCGTGTTGGTGAGACTTCCTGGGTGTAACTTTTGATATAGGTAAGAGACACTCTCCCAGCAAAAGCCCTTGTTCTCTAGCTCTTATACTTCTATGCCCTTTTCCACAAATGATCCATGAGCCTTAGGAACAGAACTTGCATTGTAGATTCAACTCCTAGTTAGGACTGTGCTGGACTGCATTTTTATTTATTTATTTTTATTGTTAAGAGAAAAATTTACATTTACTACCCTTGTTCCCGGCCCTCCCGCTCCCCCACTACCCCACCACTCTCCCCCTGCTTCCTTAAGATGGGGCAGGATACCCTGCCCTATGGGAAGCCCAAGGCCCTCCCCCCTCCATCTCGGTCTAAGAAGATGTGCATCCATATAGAATAAGTTCCCAAAAAGCCAATACATGCAGAAGAGCTAGGTCCCGGTGCCATTTTCATTGGCTTCTCAGTCAGTCCCCACTGGCAGTCACATTCATAGGGGACTGCATTTTTATAGGCTATTGTTTTTTGTAATGGCCTCTGCTGCCATGAGAAGTTTGTTTGATTAGGGATGAAGACTAAACTTACCTGTGTGTATAATGGAAAATATTTAGAATATCATCAGGCTTTATGTTACCTTAGTAAACTTAAGTTGTGGTTTCTCCAACAAGTTCCATGGCTTCACTAGCCACAAATATTTGGCTAGGTTTCAGATAACGGAAAGGTTTTTCCTCTTTTTGATTGGTTCTTAAGTCCAATTAGAGAGCTGATGGTTACCACCAAGGCATGTGTTCCGCTGTTGTACACTTAGGGCTATAGTGCCATACATGTAATTTTTGTTGTTCATAGGCATCACGGCAGGGCAGAACAGTTGGTTCCTTCCTTGAAAGGAAGATGTCTAAACTAAGAATTTACATTGGTTTTGTTTTAAGTATCCTACATTCTAGGTTGAAATTGGAGTTTTATGGTGGTGAATAGAAAGAGAATTAAATGACTCATTTTTGTATTTTACAAAGTAAACCTAAAATGAAGCAGGTATCCAAATAATTACCTGTTACTGAATTCAAATCACCAAATATACATATATGTGTATACATATATATTGTATACATGTGTGTCTAAACATATATGTACATATATACACACATATATGCATGTATAGATGCGTACATATATGTGTATATATGCAGAGAGAAAGGAGAGTCCCTGTGATAGAATGCACTTGAATTCATGGCACAGCATGGTTGTGGAAGTCAGAGTACAGCCTTCAGTGTTTGGCATTTCCTTTCAATTGGTTTGTGATACAGTCTTTGTTGCTGTATAGGTCATACTGTCATCTATGAGCTTCCTATAATTTTCCTGTCTCTGCCTACATATTGCCATAGCATCCTTTGGATTGCATGCTACAATGTCCATCTTTACAGGGTTTTAGAGCTGTGAACTCCAGATCTCTCAGTTTCCTGACAAGCTTTTTACACAGTGACACAGTTCCAGTTCATCATAGCTCATTGTCATAGGGAATTTTATTATCATAACGATTAAAAGAAGACATTAAATTATGCACACATGCTCACTTTCAAAAATAATCATTGTACAAAACATAACAGTCATCAATTAACTCTCCTGTAGCACCTTACTGTCTTACCACAGCCTGATATGCTTTATAAAAACAAACTCAGGAGACAGAGGGTAAATTTTGCTCCATTTGAAGCATGAAGGCCATATCAACTCCCAATCTGAGCTATAAGAATCCAGACATGCTTTCAGAGGGCCCACTGGTTCATAGGTTCTTACAAAGCTGCAACAGAACATGTCTTCTGCCATCACCTAGCCTCCACTTCAAAGTTTACTCACTAGCAGATGGCCACCTTCAGGACCTCCTGTAGCCAAAAACAGCATTGGTTCTTTCCCATCTGAGAGCCTACCTGGGTAGCTAGAAAGATCAGGCAACCGATTTCCCTCAGAACAACAAGGAAGAAAGACGCACAAAGTACTTTGCAACCCAGTCTCAGAAGTGATATCAAATTACTTTGATGTAGTCTTTTTCTTTTCTTCAAACAAGCCCTAAGTTCAGAACACAACAAAATAGGAAAGACTGCATAAAAGATGCAATACCTAAAGAAGCAAAGAACACTGGGGTTGGTTTTGAAGAAAGCTACCTGCCTCCAACTCTCCGCAGGATACGTTTCCTCTTTCTCAATACTAGACATTATTTTTCTGTTTTGTACAGTGTCAGTGTACCACATAGTATTTTTAATTTTGCTCCCTTCACTAGTTCTAATTTTCCATGTTATGGAACACTTGTAAAAACAACTCTTTAATGTGAAACTTAGTAGCTCACACTCATTTGTAAAATGGAGCCTCTTGGTAATTCTTCCAAGTGGCATGTTGTATTTCTGCTGTACTTAAATGAATTGACAAAATTAATAAGTAGAATTTACCCATGACATTGTAATATTCCCCACACTCCCAAAATTAATACCTGTAGAGGTTTGAATGGAAGATGATAATTTTGAGCAGGACATTTTTAGAGATGGCAAGAAACATTAAGTGATAGGAGTCCATTGAGTCAATTAATATTTGTCAAATCTGAATCGCAGGGTTTACCAGGGGAATGTATTCTGAGTGATGCTGTCTTCCACATTTATCTTCCAATGCTTATCATTTCTTAACATCATCTATAAGTTTTAATTTCCCATGATGAACTGGGATTTATTGTTCTCATAAAGTTTTTCTAATAAGTATAATGAGATATGAAGCTGCACCAATTAATTAATCAGATACATTCAAAATCAACGGTTATTTGCCTTCATCTTCAAAACTAATCAAATTATAGATGTTCAAAGATGCATAATGTATAGAAAAATTTTAAACATCTTTAAAATTATAAAATGTGTATATTAGTGTATTTTGTTATATGTATAGATGAATCATATTCAATTTCAAAATATTTCACAAATAGCCTCAGAGCATATAATACCAGGATGTTAACTGTCTTTTTAAAAGTATTATCCATTAAAGTTACTACCTTTAATAATTGCTTATTATTAACTTTAAACACAAACTAAAACAAATTCTACTAAAATAATTTTTTTAATTTTTGTTCAACAAAAGTAGCTCATTGTTATATTTAATATATATTATTTTTTTGAATTATTTATTATTTTGAATTATTTATTTTTATGAATAAAAATCTTAAGCATGTTAAAAAATAGCAGCCTACTTAAGATTTTGAACTCAAAAAATCTCTAAAATTTTTTGCCAATATTAACATTTTATCTTTAGTACAAAGATTGGGCCAAACTAAAATTTGAAAATAATATTGCTATTTGTTTCAAATATTAAAACTGACTGAAATATAAATAAATTATGTGATCATTGCTAATTTTAGAAGGGGAAAATTTGAGGTGTGTAAGCTTAATCTGTTTGAAGTGGATTGTGTCTTGGCTATAGTTATAGTTCTTTGGTCATTAGCACAGTGGGTGAAAGGTTTTGTTATTTTGCAAAACACACTGATGAGTACGTAGAAACAGTAAGTCAAAGAGTACATCAGTGCGTGCCATAGTGACCAACCGAGGTACAAGTCATCACCGGATTAAAGAAGTTTAACAGCATTGATATTCTAATTTGTTCATATTCCAATGGCCAAGAATCAATATTTTTAAATTTCTGGACACAGTTATTTTTGGACTCTTTCAAATCTCCTTTAGTTTATACAATGCTGAGATTTGAAAAGTCACTTAATTCTTAAGGGAAATCTGCATTTGATTATGGAGTGAAAGGACACTGGAAATTTTCATGTACAGTTATATATCTACTAACACTTATAATAATAATCCAGCCAAACCTAGAGAAATGTGTATGGATTATTATTGTCCACACAGCAAGGCAAAGCTTAGAAGTGCATCATTTCAACAGTACTAAAGGATGAAACAGTGCTAAAATGTTGTAATTAAGAGCATGCAATTTAATTTTCAGGACCTGAAGTGGTTCTTTGCTGGGAAATGCTAATGTTTCTTCCTCAACATTTGTTTATTCAATTATTTGGTAATCATAACACTTACTCTTTTTGGGATCGGTACTGGATTTCTGTGTCTAATATTGATATTCAAGTAAAAATGCATTAGGCAGGAACTTAAATTTTTGTTTGTTTTTGATTTCTTCATTTATATCTTTGAGTATTCATAAATGATTCACTAGCCTCATGAAACGCTGCATGCCTGATATGTGCTAAGCCCCAACAATATGCCTTGTTTGGTTTAAAGAAGATGCTAAAATCATTAAAGGAAGGAAATCCAATCATTAAAATGCAAAAATACACAGAGAACTTATAAATATGTGTGTGTAATCACAATTGAAAAAGGGAAGATTTTTGTAAAATAGAAAACTTAGATTGTTGAAGGCAAAAAGAATTCAAATTTTCTCACATAACTAAAACCAGACAGACAGACTTGGAGCTGATTAAATATGTGAGGATGAAATTTTGCTGACTCCAGGTCAATGCTGGGTAGCAGAGATAAGGCAGGGACACTTCCACCCTGCGTCATCAAAAGAACACATATCATCTAAATGTATAAAACAACAGAAAACAATGTATATAGCTTTTTATAAATAAAGAAGCATTTGAAGAGATTAGTGTGGAAGAATCATGGGTAACAGAAGAGCAGCAGACACTTTCTAGATGTGTGGTGCTTCAACCGGTCATGGCTTGCTTAGGTCATGGTAGACACTGAGATTCCAAAACTCATTTTAGAAGTCATAAAACTATGTGGTTCAGTTTTCAAGTATCTCCTGTAATGGCAGGGCAAGCCTTAAGATACAGAATATTACTGTTATTAATCAGACACTTTCTGTAGAAATCATTTAGAAAGGTAGTTCTCAACCTTCCTAATGCTGGGGACTTTTAATACCGTTCCTCATGTTGTGGTGATCCCCAACCATAAAAATAATTTTTAGTGCTACTTCTTATTTATAATTTTGCAACTGTTATCAATCATGATGCTAATCCCTGATATAAAGGATATCTGTTATGCAACCTCTGTTTATAGGTCATTCGATCCCAAGGGATTATGTTCCACAGGTTGAAAGCTACAGATGAAGTTAATTTGTAAATTTGCTTTTAAAATAACTCCTTAAAAGAATAAGATTAATGATATGATAATTGTTTTTATTCCAAAGGTCCAATTTTGTGCTCAAAATACTTGATTTTGAGTAGCAGATCTTCCCATGAAACTTATAAAAGCTTGTTGTGGTTATATCATTCTCTTAACTCATAATTTGTGTATGTTTTTGAGTATATGTGTTTGTGTTTAAAAATTGCTTCTCCTATCATGATGAGATTTGCTTATATAAAATTTTCATGCACAATAGTTCAATAATTGTTCAATGAATGCTAACATGCCAGTCTTTCTCATAACCTCAACTGTGTACTCCTTCACCTACTTTTCTTTCTTTCCATACTCTTTCTAATCTGGTAAAGTTAATTTTTTTCTTTACTGTATTGTCTTTTTAACTGCCTTATATTATATATATATATATATGCATTAAATATCTGACCAAGTTAAACCTAGTTCTCAATATATACCACTCATTGGTAAATAAATGAAATTTTAGTTCTCTAAGAATGGGAAACAATCTCAAAATATTTAATGTATCCAACAAATGTAGGCACTAATTTCTCATAATGTATTAAATGCTGATTTGAAGTTCTCAAAGAGGTCAGGATGTCTTGGTTTGTCCCTTGAACCTTAAAACACAGTTGGAATGTTTGACAACAATCCAATAGTTACCTAAAATATGAACTGCTGCTTTGGGAGTATTACCATTTTATGAGTTTTCTCATGGGCTCATGATCATGTAGAATTATTAGAGAAGACCTGAATAAAGTATCATCATAAAATATATACGGAAGATAACTTGACAAAAGGACTGAAGTACTATAGATCTGGAAGCATATTATATGTTTAAATATAATTGGAATAGAGAACACCTTGTTTGGTTTGGACCTCAGAATATTTAGCAGAAAATCTCAAAATAAAGCTTAGGGGAGGAAATAGAATATGTAGATCTGTGATAAATAATGAGATATTGGGAAACTGATGAGAAATGATATATAAGAGACCATTGTAATTAGAATACATTTCTAATACCTTTGAAGTATGTCTGCAATGGAAACCCCAAACTCAATAAAAATATTGTGTTGATTGGAACATGCCCTGAGCCTCCATTTTGTACAAGTACTGCTAATTCCTGTGAAAGAATCTAAACTATGAGAAACCGAAAATAATAATTGAAGTCAGCATTTGGTATCGCTGGTGTGCAATTGTTAGTTACACTTGTAGAAATATTCTTGTTCACTTTGTGACAGAAGGAAACGAAGTTCTAAAAAAAATCACTTATGTGGGATTTCGGGAAAAGTTGAGTTGCCACATTACTTGAGTCATTCTGGTTACCCAATGATACCAACTTTTTCAAGATTCTTGCTTCTCATTTGTCGAAATTATGTTCATACATTTCTGAGATTTTGTATATCACACGTGAGGCCTTGAAAAGAAAGCAGAAGTTATCTGAGTCTCAGGAGTAAATCTTGCTTATGGGAAAGCTGTTAAGTGCCCTAGGTTAGCCCTGGTCATACCTTTGAGAGTATAACATTGCCAGGGGCCTTAACTTTCTTAACAATGACTTTAGACTTTTATACTCTTAGAAACAAAAGGCTAGTCTGAAATCTGTCATTATACAGATAGACAGTGTTCATGAAGTATTATGAGCAAGGGAATTTGTGTCTCCATTCTTTAATAATTTGTACATTTGTAATTTTCATCCTGGAGTTTTTAATTATTTCATAATGAAAATGTAAAAATACATTCTTTATAATAGATACAAACATAAGAATCATTAAAGACACATGCACATAAATTGTAATTGATTGAAAGAGTATCAATGTAATGAGATAAGATATTTAACTATAAAAATTCAGATCAAGGAGTTAAGAAAATGACTCAGTCAATAAAGTGCTTGTTTAAGGCCAATCACCAAAACCTACATAAGGAAAAGGACTGGTGTTATGTGCTTGTAATAACAGAACTGAGGAGTTTCTAGCAAGGAAATTGCAGTGTTTTTCTAGCAAATCTGCCCAGAATAATCTTTGAGCTGCAGGTCTGTTGCAGAAATATGGTCTCCAAAATGAAGAATCGATGGCTCATGATGAAGAAGAACCATAGTGAACCTGTGGTCTCTCAGGACCACAAATATAAAGAAAACAGAAAAGTTCAAATCGATATTAATGAAATCCATTATGCTACACATATGACTGAACAACTTATATACCAACGGAAACTCGGAGGTTCATAAAGTTTTTAATAACTATTTGTGATAATAAATATGCATTTAAAGTATATATGAAATAAAGTTATTTGTTGTCCCTGTATAATAGCAAACTCTTCAGTGCCCAGTAGAACTCAATAGAGAATTAAGTGCAATCTTGGTATCATGAAACAACTGCAATTTAAATGTGGTTATTCCAATAGTTGAAAGAAATCTATGAGTTTTTGTTTATGAAATTAATATAGCACTTTCAAAAAAGTCACTTGCTTACTCTTTTTCCAAGAATGAAAATTTCACCTGAGGTTAACAATTATGCACAGCAAAAATCACTGTGTTAGCTTGGAGTGTCACCAGCAGGTGGTTTACTTATAATCCATGATTTCCAATTTCTGAATATTCACACTGGAAAATTGTTGAAGGTTTTTAATTGCCAATATTTCCAACCCTCTGCCTGCCTTATGACAGCTTGCCTTCAATTTAAATATGTTGTAATTGAACATAATTTAGAATGAGTGCCAAAAATTATGAGATGGATGCTTGCAATGACCGTTATGGGCAAACAACATGGACAACTTTTTCTTCCAGGTTAATGAAAATAAAAATAAATTATAATTTTCAGTTTGCCTGCTCAATCTACTCAGTTTTTGAAAAACTGACTACTGGCTAATTGGACCTATTCTATCAATTTTTCATGAGTTATATCTCAAAATATAATTTAGAATCAATCTCACTGTTACCAATGAAGCCTATAATGTTAGAACTTATCCAAAATATACTTTAATAGTCATTGGCACAGTTAAAGGTATCTAGATTAAAGGTTAAATTTTCTGTTTATTTATACTAGAAATGAAAGTGAAGCACAGCCTTGGTTCTTATTCCATAATACTTAAAGGTTTTGCTTAGTGACGCCCCTTAAAGAGGCATGGTATGACAACAGACACTATTATTAGAAAACTTCAGTGCTTAAAATTGATTATCTATATCTTTTCAAATATACTGCCTAACACTGCTAATAATAGCCATCTTAGTTATATCACAGAGCTTCAAAAGAATCAGATGACTCTGTCTCCTGATATAAAGAGTAGGACGTATGCAGGGACCATCTTGACTTTATTATTTTCTATTCTTCACTTCTTGTTGATGAATAAAAGACAAAAATAATGTCATAATTGTACAAAGAAAACATATAAAATAAATTATTATTTTAAAAACTGTAATTAAAAGGTGTTTTAAACTAGAGAAAAACATTCTCTATTTTAGACCAGCATCATATATTTAACATTACAGTAGTGCTTATTGACTTTTATTGGTGTGAGTGTGATTTTGTTTTATTTTGTGTTTTAATCTTTAGTAGGAAAAATATAGAATGTATTGACTGCTGTTTTATACATGGGACACTTTACTTGTTGATTTCAAAGAAAAACAAAACAAAGCTATATGCTATAGATCTGAATTTTTTTTTCTTTTTGGTTTTCTGAGACAGAGTTTCTCTGTGTAACTTTGGTACTTGAACTGGAACTAGCTCTTGTAGACTAGTCAGGCCTCTCTCTCACAGAGACTCTCCTGCCTTTGCATCCTGAGTGTTGGAATTAAAGGTGTGTGTCACCACCGCCCAGTTACAGATCTGAATTTTGTACCTGGACGGAGATAGAGAAGTAGAATAGTAAAATTATCCAAAGAGGTAATTATAGTTTGATATGAATTAATGTACATAGGAAAGTTGACCTAAGTACCTACACAGCTTCAGATTTGAAGCAATAACCAAGACACTGCTGTTTTTCTATTCATAAACATTTGTTTATCACATGCTTTGTGCTACTTTGACGAGACATTTATAAGCATAAACATGAGCTGGAGAGATGAATCAGTGATTAGGAACATTTGTTGCACTTCAAGAGGCCTTAAGTTAGGTTCCCAGCACTCACAACCATCTGTATCTCTTGATCATGGGATCTCACATGCACTTCTGGCCTTTGGCGATACCTGCAAACACATGATACACTTACACATATGCGGGCATACACAAACACAAACACATATGCAACAATAACAAAGTTAGTGCATATACACTATAACAAAAGTTATTGAGTCTCCAGTTGCATACCAACAAGTAAATGTGTTTCCTAAGATCATTTAAGTGATTCAATTTCTGGGATCATATTCCAGGCATATTTGAGCTCTATTGGTTTGTGTTTCTAGTTCATTCATTTATACGGAAATTTGACCAGTTACTTATAATCTCTTGATTTTAAGGGTGAATATGTACTTTGCAAATTATACAGATCAGCATGAGTGAATGATCTACCAGTGGTTTATGTTTTCTAGCAATCATGTCTGTTTATGTCCAAACATTCTTTTGCTGTGTATTTCATGCCTTATGTAGTCTCTCTTAGTAGTACACATAATATCATTACAGAATTTAAAAGTCGTATTCTTTCTCTAAGAGTCTACTTTCCATGCTGATATACCCACTGAAGCCCGCTGAAACATGTATCAGGTTCATCAACTTGTTTGGTCTTATCTTCGAGTTACAATATATTGTTGCTCACAAAGCTCTTCCCCTGAGATCATATAAATGCTTACTTTTATGGTTATTTCCTGATATCCATTGAGTTTCTTCAAAGTAGCTAATGACATATTTTATTTAATTCTGATTAGCATTTATGCTCATTTCTTTTGCATTAGAATAGTGCCCTAAACAGAGTAGTTTCTACTCTGAATAGATTGAAAAACATTCTCTTGATTCATAGAAAATTTTATTTTGTAATCATCTCTCTCTGCTAGTATTTAGTAAATTCTTGGTATCCTAAAATACCCAAGCAGTTCTAAACTAACATCTGGTATCCTTTTATTGGCAAGAGCTTTGAATTAAATTTTAGTGTAGTAGTTGTAGCTTATGAGACTTTTTAAAATAAATGCAATAATGAAATTGCTGTTTTTACATTTACATATATGGAGATATGCCTATTTGTACCGCTTGACAGTGTAATTTAATTTTCTTAAGTGCTTACCTTGTGTGGACAGTATGAATTTCACTTTGTTGAAACAATATTCCTCAGTAAACTTTTTGTGAAACTTTAGCTCTAGGTAACAGCTTACAACGTTAATGAAGGAGCTTTTCTAGATGTGATTTCCTGTTTTCATTAGCAATTTGGGTGCTATCCAAATGACATTTGGGGATTATTTTCCCTGTCACTCTTAAAATTCTGCTATGAAGAAAAAAATTATAAATGTTAGCTCAGGCATATAATGTAAATATAAGTAGCTGTCTTATGAGGGCTCATGTGGATTGTGGACTCTTCACTAAATTTCAAAACAAAATGTTATGAAGATCAACAAATATACCTTGATGGTAATAAACGTAAGACATTCTGTGTCATAACAGAACAATTCTTTATAATGGATCACTAATGACGAGTGTTGGAAAAGCTAAAGGAGCTATATCCAAAAACAGACTTCCTGCAGTAAAATACAAGCATATGCCAATTAAATAAATTAAAGGTGACAAGTCACATTTTGAAAAATATGTCAACTTGCTTCAAAGCAGCAGTGGAGAATAAAAAACCAAAACATTTAATGTGAAATATTCTTTAATTACTTTATTCCTTACTGTTTACCATGAAAACATTGAAAATCATGTATTTGTTCTGTATGTGTGAGACATGAACTGAGAGAGAGACAGAAAAGGTGGGATTGAGGTAGGGAGCTGGAAAAAACAAATGGAAACTTAAAACACAGCACAAAATCATTTTCATTTATATTTCTGCTTCTATTGAACATATAAGATTTAAAATTTACAAAGTAGATACAATTTTGCACCTTTATGTCATTATTAGAATGTAAGAATAGCCATATAATACAAAAGTCTTTCTTGAATGCACAAGATTTGAATCCACTTGTATGTAACACATGCAACGAGGGAAGTAAATAACAGCTCAGTAATATAACTGCAAATATTTAAAATTTTCATAAAATGTTAAGACATGAAATATTTCCAACATCAACCCCATTGTTACTTAGAGTCTAATAATTATCTGGCATGTCAATTTTTATGTGTAGATATGTTTATTAGCATATGTATATGCGCATGTATGTGCATAGGTCTTGTACATTAAATTTGTATTCTTGCAGAAGTCATCACTACTTCTGAAATAATCAGTTAAAGAGTACAAAAATGACCTGCAGCTTTTCACAAGTGTTATTATGATCTCTGGTCTATCAAATAAATGGGGATCTTATGCAGACAAATTTATTTGATTCTCGTATAGAGAACCTTGCATGGAGAGCAAAAGAATCGAATGTAGCTGTATTCTTAGTCAACAATTTGGTAGAATGCAAATGTGTACATTCGAATTTTTACATAACATATTGTGGACAACAGAGATTCTTTAAAACTTTAGAATCATGTAGTGTATAAAATATACCTAAAATTCTGGAAAATGAGTACACTTTAGAATCTTTAACTAAAGAATATCTGGTTTCTTGCAATTTATTTTGGTTTTCCTCTAACTATTTCTATATTACATTGCAACTAGCAATTTCTATTTAATAATACCAGTTGAAACTAAATAGGATTTTAGTCTATCAGTATTACTTTGATCATCCACATATGTATTTATATTTATATTTCATTTTATATTTATTTTGAGGACACTGGTGAGTGAATCTAAGGCTATGCTAGGTAAGTGTTCTGCTATTATTCTAGATCCTAATTCCTACACAATGCATGAAATATTGTACTTCAAATATATTACATTTTAAATATTACCAGCATTGTCTTATTTAATTTTGTACTACTGAAGGCTCTAAAAATAATTTTTCAAAACTGATTCTGAGAATATTTATCCAAACATTCCAAAAGTTTCTACCGTATCAATTTCCTACAACAGGTATCTGGTACTTAAAATTTATAATTTTTACTAGCTCTACCCAAGTAAAACAGGTCGTAAAATGGTTATACTTATTAATGAATCTGAATAATCTTAAAAGACCTTAGTCTCCTCCTTAATATGAGGTTGTCAATAAAGTAAACCATAATGCCCATTTAAAATGTGCTTTAATACTTTTATTTAATTGCTGACATAATGGATAATGAGTAAGAGAATTATCTTAATAAAATTACAATTAAAATGTCTATAAGAGTTTTAATAATATCATTAAAATTCAGCAATCAATTTTAAGTAATTAAAGGTAATTGTTCCAATAGATAAAATTGGTGAAAGATTTGTGTTTCATAATAAATCCCGGGATGTTTAATAATTTATATGCAAGTCCAAGTACACTGTTATTTTACATTGTTCTAGACACCCTATTGCACTTGGACAGTTGATTTCTCATCACAGTATTCAGAACATTTATCAATATTTAGGTGGTTGTATAAAATAAGATTTTCTGGAAACAGAAAAGGTATAAAATTTTGATTTGGAAATATGTTAAAAACAAATGGAAAATTAATGAATAAAACTGAAAAAATATTTGGTTATGACAATTTTATCAATTGAGGCTGTATATATATATATATATATACATATATATGCATGCATTGAAAACACTTTTATTTAATTATTAGTAAATGTTTTCATCCATTTTACATATCGACCACAGATTTCCCTCCCTCCTTTCCTCTTGTTCTTTCTCCCCACCATCCACTCCTCTTCTTTCTCCATTCAGAAAGGGACAGGCCTCCCGTGGAAGTCAACAAAGCATGACAAGTCAAGTCAAGACATAAGCAAGGCTGGGTGACTCAACCTAGTGTGAGGAATAGGTTACAGAAGCCTGCTCAACCCCCAGGGAAAGGTCTTGATCCCAGGATAGGTGCTCCACACACAGACAAAGCTAACAACCATCACGCACATGTAGAGGGCCTGGATAGGTGCCATGCAGTCTTCCTATAGTGCCACAGTTCCTGAGCTCCCATGAATGCAAGTCAGCTTTCTCTGTGGGTTCTCCCATCATGACCTTGAACCCCCCTTGCTACTGTAATCCCTCCAACCTGTCTTCAACAGGGCTCCAGGAGCTAAACCCAATGCTTTTCTGTGGATCTCTTCATCTGTTTCCCTCCATTACTGCAAAATCACTTTAACTAATTACACATGTTAAAAAAAAAACAGCAATGTTAGCAGCAACAGTAATACAAAACTTATAGAGAAACAAAATAGAGTGTAAGTAAAATTTAACAAAAATTTTTAATATCATGCACACAGAACCATTTTGGGTTTTAAGTTAAACAAACTTCTTTTCTGTTCTGTTGATTGTTTGAGGTTCAGAACTCTTTTTTGGTGTAATATATGACATTACTTATTGTTTATTAAAGAATCTCCCAAAAGTCTTTGAACCCCAAAGTCTAAATAACTTTATCAAATCATAAATCAAACCTTAGTAGGATAACTTAGTTTATAAAAAAGCTGATTTGGCTATTTTTGTTTAAATCATGTTCCAAGTTGGTAAAAGTTCATTAAATTCATTTTTTTCTTTTTGCTCTTAAAAATTGAAGTTTATTTACATGTTATCTCCTTTGATAGTATATAAAGTACATCATTTTATTTGGTTTCTTTTAATATATTAGCTATTAAGTAAATGAAACATTGAAATACTACGAAAGGCCTTTTCTAAGGCAACTCAGTGAATTTCCAGTTGGAGGTGACTCACTAAATTTCTTTGCCTCTTCTAGGGAGATAACATATGCAAGAGTATACTTTAAGAATACCCGAATATTCTACAATTCATACTCTTAAGTGTATGAAATTAAATTCTTGCATTAAACATCATTTTATGGAAACGCAGATGCCCCCTCTCCCAATCAGAATAATATTTACCATTCTTTCTCCCAATTGGAATAATGTTTATCATTCTTTATAAGGGCTCATTTTTTAGATCAATATTTTTTGGTGGTTCCAATTCTCTTATCATACTGAAAAATGCACAGGCTGTCTCTGCCGGAGAACAGATCCTTATACAGACACCTGAAACGGAACAGAGGACCAATTGCTCTGGTGGCAAAAGGCAAAGTTCTTTATTCAGATCATCTTTTATATGTACTGATTACATAAGTGTCATAGATAGGTATCGATGGTTATACAATCGAAACACTGATCTCCAAGACAAAGTGATAGACTCGAAACATTGATCTCAAGACAAAATGATATCCAAAACAAACCCTAGCCCCTACAATATCTCTAGTATAGTTACCTATTGATTAATGACTTTATAACACACTTCAGTAAGAACAGCGCCACTTCCTTCACAATCGTTCCTAAGACTTTATGTTTTACTCAAAACATTGAGAATGTGGACTTGAGAACAGAACATACACAAACCCTTTCAGGCATGGTACCCTGTCCCCAAGCAACCCCAGCAGCCTCTCAACTGCTACGGGCAGCCACATGTCTCCGGCTGCTTTTCATCCTTAATCTTATTTTTTTGTTTTTACAGTCATTTCTGCTTTGCCCTTTTAGTAACTGCCATATCCGCATAGAAGAGCTTTAGTTTGTCCAAATAAAATATTTTAACATGTTCAAACATGTTTGATTCCTCAGAATTCTTTTCTCTTTCTGTTTTATTTCAACCAGCTGCCACAGAACAAACTTCTTTTTCTAAGAAAAATTCTACAATTTAAGTTACAGTTCTTTCCCTAGGCATCAAGTTTTTGGATTTCAGTTGTAAATTATAATCATGCATGTGTTATTGAAATACTATTACCTGCCAGTTTAATGGAGAAGTTGAAATAATACTAATTATAAATGCATTTCTAAAGACACATAGAATTCACCTAAGGTGAGTCTTAAGGGATGCCTCTACAGTTAAAGTGTATGGAATGTTCATCCAGAGGACCCAAGTTTAATTCCCAGCACTCATACAGGGGGACTCACAGTTGCCTGTAACACTAATCCCAGAAGATCCTAGTCTCTTTACTGGACTCCGCGAGTGTCTGTACTAATGTGCACAAATTCATGAATGAGCACCTGCACACATCTACACAAGCTTCCACACCACCACACATACATAAAATAAATAATCTTACAAATTTAGGTAATGACATTAAAAACAGAGTCTTTATTTCAAAGTAAGATATATAATTTCATAATTTGCAATACTATGCTTATTTAATTTGGTAATCACTTGCTGATATTTTAAGCTTAATTTGACAGATTAATAAAATATATTTCTTGAAATTTATAGTTTACAATGAAAAAAATTATTTAAAGTATAGTTACATTTCTCTTTTTTATATAATTTAAGTTGTCAAAAAATAGTGAATAAACCATATACTCATACAATTCTTCCATCAGACGGTAGCAGCTTATAAGGACTACTGTTTTTGTTTGTTTTTATGCTTGTTTATTTGTTTTCATTTTCTTCTCCTTTGTAATGTCTAACAAATAAATCACTTCATATTGTAGTATGTTTTATATGAATGATTCTGATGCCATTCAAAAGCATCAAATATTTTAATACCACAGAAGTGACATGCCTTGATTTTACTTACAAGGTGACCTGGGAAAAAAGATAGTCAGAGGTGATTTTTTTTCTCATTTTAAAATAACTATATGTAAATAATTGGCTTGTGCTGACTTTAATGACGATCACACATGGAAGACTATGAATCTACTTAGTGAAGAAAGCAGTGAAAATGTTGACTTGAAGAATGACAGAGGTAGAAGGGAAGCATTTATGCTGAGACAGGCAGCTTGTCTAAATATGGCTAATATTAAATACAGGTGATTATAGCATTTGAAATTAAAATTAAAAATAATCTCTGATTCACTTATTTTAAAATTGCAAAATCCTCTCAGCTGCAGATTTCACCAGGTGCTGGTACAGTTGAAACAACAAGCAGATCCAATGATTTAAAAATAACATCCACGGGTGTCACCTGATGTCACTCCAGATAAGAAATGATGTTCCCAATCAGAGAGAACACTCTGGTATTCATCCTTACAACTCCTCAACCCATGCTACATATTTATATCATGAATTTTAAAATCATCTTTTGGATCTTGAACATATTAAATAGATTAAGCTTTCCAAAAGTTGTAAGTACAGAGAAGAAACGTAACTGCTTTCGTTCTAGAGAACTATGCCTGCACACAGCTTCATGCAAATGCATTTTAAAGAAATAAGATACTATGGGGTTTTCCTTCCTTTCAGAAATACTACAGACAGTGTCAACGATTCATGTAGCACTTATAACTTTTTAATTTTATTTGAAAGGAGATTCTTCTCTTATACAATACATCCCAACTACAATTTTCCCTCCCTCCACTCCTTTCAGATCTTCTCTCAAACAGATCCACCCCCATCCTGGTTCCTTTACAATAGAGCAGACTTTATTTAAGATAGACAGTTCCAGGCTTCTCAAGTACACAACCTCATAAACAAATCTGTCAGGGCACTCAGGCAAGGAGGATGCAAAGTGATTGTGAGCATTTACCTTCCCCCAATAGAAAACTATGAAGAAGATATTCTCATCTATCCTTGAATTAAGTAACTAACATTCTTAAAGATTCAACTTATTTTACAAGATCTAAATGAATCTTTAATTATCTACAAGACCAAACATTTTTTCCATTTGTTAACTTAAATAAATATCTACAGAGATTATTTTTCAAACACAGCTTGGGATGAAACTATAGAGAAATTTTAAAATGTGATGTTTTTTTTTCTTTTACGTTAACCACATTTGACAATAATGAAAGCAGAAAAGACTCGCAGAATCGCAGACGTATTTACTAGTATTACTCAGCTTATAAGCTGTAGTCCCCAAAATATCTATACATAAAACCTACTTTCTTGAAACAAATTTCTCCAGACTGTGTCTTAGCTCCCAAATAATATAAAAGTGAGCAAGAAACTCATTGGATTAATCCACTGGGAAATAGTTCATCAATGTTTCTAGAATTTCAATATTTTCCATGTATCCCTGCTCAGAAGTTCATGAAATGTGGATATAAAATAGAAATAGAAATGAAAGAATATCTGGGGAAATGCTGGAGGACAGACTGGAGACTTTGGGTCATCAGAGAAGAGATACACATTGTTTTGTGGTTGGTTGATATGGACATGACACTAAGTTCAGTTTATGTGCATAGGAGTGCTACCTTGGCAAGTGGATTGAATTCTAGTATAAATCTCCAGCAAATATCATGAAATTAGTTTAAGGTTTTTATTCATTAATTAACATGATACAACTAACTAATTGCTGATGTACAAAGTAGAACTTTTATGAAAGCAGGTTCTCGATGACTCAGACACTGTCTGGAGAGTGGAATCTCCTCTGGTTGAATTTTTTGGGTTTAGTTTATGCTTTCCCTCTGTTCAGCACCCAACCAAAGCCATATTTCTCTGTGCTTAGCAAACAGGTTACCTACATAATGATGTTACTTGTTATATTTGTATCTATTTCTATATCTCTATAATCTATGTCTGCATCCATTACTGTATTTATCAGTATATCTATTTATCTGTCTGTATATCTTTCATCTATCTATATCTATTGATCATCTATCTAAAAACTATAAAAACTAAACTGTATTTATCTGCTTAAGCTTATCAAATTTTATTATTAATATTCTTCCACTTTTGTGCTAAAAGACAAAAAATAATGGCATATATACACACACCCACACACACACACACACATATATATATATATATATATATATGAAAAGGAAGTAGAAAAATCAGAAAAAGGTAATGCATCACTAAACAGAGAAATAATGAGAATACAGCTTAATTTACACTGCATTATGAAATGGAGATGCTTTTATGATGCATACTACAGTAGCTGAGCTATTCTGGTGTTCTTATTTATTATACTTTATCTTAGGCATAGAAGCCTTCCAGAAAATCTTTGAATTTTGTGTCTCTTCTAAGGAAAGACTTTGAAGCAACTGTAGCTCTGTAGAAGGAAAAATATTCTTTGGATATTTACAACTAATTTTCTGTAGTGAGCAGTAACAGAAATAGGATTGACACATGTCTTATGACCACGCAGAATTCTGAATGCCCTGTTTTCTGAGCTCATATAGTACTTTTGATTGAAGTCTGAATTTTAAGGTTAGCAACACTACTCAAGCAGGTGCATCTGGACAGATGGGACTTCCAAAGTTGTTTTAATGGGGAAGCATTTCCTAAAACTCTAATGAATGGATCTGTGAATCATTTTAGATCCAAAGCTTGCCAATGTTTTTGAAGCAATCCATAGCAACTTGAAATGATCAAATGGAGCTTGGGAAGAATCTAGGTACAGATTGCTTTGAGAGGGTGTAGTAGCCTTTTCACTCTGAGCTCAGAGACTAAAGAGAAAATGACTCAGAAAGAAAAATCCACAGAAAGCTAACAAATGCCAATGCACTGCCACTAATTTAAAGTAAATATTTAATTATATTTGTCTCCATTATCCTCTTGATGACAAAGTAACATTAAACTACAAATATACCTCTCCAGATAATTTACTGAATTTGTGTTATTCAAATCTTTTCATCTAAACTGTTTATTTTCTTATCTTTTTAAAGCATTATGCAAAAGATAATTTTACTAAAGCTGTTCAAAACATTAACTGATTCATTTCATATAAGTAATTCATACATTCTATATAAGAGGGAATGTATAGAAAAATTAATAAGTCATTATAATCATGATTTTCCCCAAACCACAGTGCTATTGTCCCTTATAATTCTTTTTTCCTCTATGAAAGCTATTAATAATACAATTGAAAGCATATTATTTTTAATAATATATTGAATTATAACAATATGAATTAATGAGCTGAGTTTAATACAAGAATTATATAAAATTTTGGGGATGTTTTCAGCAGGTAAGTGTGCTTCCAAAACTAACAGACAGTGAGTCACTTAACTGTTTGGGTCTCTCAATTTGAGATTCATAATATTACATAAATTGTAAAATGTTACAGCACTGTAGAAGTCAGACTTTACGTGTGCTTATTTGGACAATTCATAAAATTAGCATAGTGAATTTCATCAGTATAGTGAAAGACTTAAATTTAAAATAGAAATGTGGTAGAATACACATGCCAATATAAAAACCATACAAAACAGTATCAAAGGAAGCAAGCTTTTAACTTTTAAGCAATACCTACACAAATATCAATCAGTTAATCTATGCATAGATTATATAGTAGATACTACTACAACTTTAATCCAAGAAGACTTTTATTTGTAATTATTGGTGTATTTTCACCTTAATTTACATATTACATCTGTGGGAAATGCCTTGTGAATAGAAACAAATTGTCTCCTACTATTAGTATCAGAATCATTAGTAGCAACATGATACGTTGCAGGTGTTTACAACATTGAAACAGATATCAAAAACATTTTGGAAAATCATCTGAGGCTGTTTAGTAATCTGTGTCCTTACAAATTTAATATTTCCAATTATTTCCTCTGTTTGCAGGAATATATTTCTTCTATTTAAAGACTATGGCAAGCATATCTGGAAATTAATAAGCAACATGACTTAAAAGTTCTTCTATTATACTAGCTTATTTTCAAATCAATGACAAATTTATACTTCAACATTTATAAGAATTCTTTTTAAATTGTAGCAATTTGTTTCTCCAGTCTTGTACATTGTAGATTAACTATAAGATTTATTGGTAAAATTCAAATTTCAAATATGTTTCTAACAAAAATACTTTTGGAAGGCTGTGATTGTAAGACTACTTTCCATTAAAAAGTGATGCTCTATAATTGGATGTCAACCTGTAGGAGAATGAAAATCGATCCTTGTCTATCACCATGCACAAAACTCAAGTCTAAATGGATTAAAGACCTCAATATAAATCCGACCACACTGAACATCATAGAAGAGAAAGTGGGAAGTAGCCTGCAA
>JAQHUG010000321.1:835714-865049 GCA_028555095.1 Dicrostonyx torquatus
AAAAAAACTGATCTCTTAAATTCTTGTAACCATTAAAAAGTCCTCAGGCTGGCAGTGGCAACACACGCCTTTAATCCCAGCACTCGGGAGGCAAAGGTGGGTGGATTTCTGTGAGTTTAAGGCTAGCCTGGTATACAAGAGCTAGTTCTAGGTTACACAGAGGAAACCTGTCTCAAAAAGCCAAAAAAAAAAACCCTCATTTTTTATTTTGAAACATGTCTTTATTAAATCATTTCTATTTCTTTGAAAAATAAAATATTGTAACATTCTTTCTTCTAATATTTAATTATTAAAGCAACTTTGTTCAAAATAAATTTAAAAAGATATTTTCCTATGTGTAGTACAATGACTTTCTCATCTTCTTAGTTAAACAGGTGTGAGTTCTTATTTCATGCCCATTCATATTCGTTCATTCACAAATATTTATTCTATATATGAAAGATGATTTGTTCATCCCCTTGTGAACATGCCAATTTTAGCACTAGGCTTACATAATGGTTTTTTTGAAACATACATGTAACATAATTGAGAAAATGTGTTAAATTATACATGAATCAATACATTTAATAGGAAGTATAGGGTAATTTGACTCTGCTTTAGTTGCAAATAAAATATTTCATTAGATCATGGTTCAAAGAGCTACATGAGTCACAGGGCACCATATTGGTCTAATAAGAAAACCTACCTTTTCTTAAGTGAATGAAAGTCATAGAGAATGCTGTTATAATTTAGAAGAATCAACAATGAAATTAAGGCAGCCTGCTTTTTATGTGGTAGATAATGGAAATGTAATAAGTTGCATGGAAAGTATTTCCATGGGGTAATTATTTAGCTGCTAGGAAAATAATTATTATATTGCCTAATCTTTTCTAATATTTTAATTAAAAATTCTAATGCCATATTGTTAAAAAGTAAACTAGTGTCAGAAATGTATTTATGTGACCTTATTTTAATGTTTATAGTTGATTTAATCCATTAAACCAAATCTTCATATAAAGCTATATTCTGACCCTAAACACAACTATTACTCTTATTAATATTTTACCACATTCTGAACACTTAACAATTTTTCAAATGCTTCAAATTCCAGATAGATAATATCTCATGTATTTAATAATCCAGGCTGGTAAAATGAAGAAATATAGAAGCTATGTCCTTCCAAATTTTATCAAAATTAGTTTTCCACTTACAACACATTTATGTTAAAACTACTAATCAATTTTGTGCTCTTGGAAAAAACATCAAAATTTAAAGACATCAGTGTCTGATGGCTTTAATGAATTAAGTTGAAGAAATATCAGTATTTATATGAATGAATGCTAATTCACTTAGAGTTGTAGTAAATCAATATCATTAATGTCATCCCAATATCATGTCACATTTAGTTGGAAAATGTAACACATTTGAAACCAGAATAACTTACTTCAGGACTCCATTAACTGAAGATAGAATTTAAGATAAGTAAAGCATATGTATTTAAGTATACATAATTTAAATGTATTTAACAAATTTCTCTTAGCCCTACTCTTCAATAAGTGCTCAAAATGATAATTGAAAATTATTAATGCATTGAATAGACAATCTCCATTAGTATATTCAGAGTTATTAACTCCAATATTCATTTAGATTACTTACAAATGAAACAGGACAGCTAACTTTGTAAAAAAAGAATCTCTGTTAACGATTCTCTTTAATATTAATGAATTCTATAAAATTTGCATTGGCAATCACATGAAATAACAAATATAAAATAAATTTGCTATATCTGAATGGCTGCAATTCAATAGTATTTTAGTTAATGTAACATTTTATTATTTCTGGTTATAAATTAAATATGAGTCATAATTCAGATTATATGGCATATTTTCCCCACTGACAGCCACCACTTCTTTTATTCATTTATAAATGCATAAAATATATTTGAACAAAGTCCTTTCCAGTGTTTTGCAAAATATTTTATATAATAAATATTAATCACGAACTGCAGTAAAAATAACATTTAAGGCCGGGCGGTGGTGGCACACACCTTTAATCCCAGCACTCGGGAGGCAGAGGCAGGCGGATCTTTGTGAGTTCGAGACCAGCCTGGGCTAGAAGAGCTAGTTCCAGGACAGGCTCCAAAGCTACAGAGAAACCCCGTCTCGAAAAACCAAAAAAAAAAAATTTATAGTCAATGGATTGAGGAAATAAGTGTTTTTAAGCTGGTTATAATGCCGCACAATGTAAACATATGTAAATATCACATATCACCTAAGCAATTTGAAAAGTATTTATGTTTTACACATTATTTTGAATTCTTAAAAACTGGTCAGTTGCAAAAGACTGTTTTATCTTCAGCCTTGTGCAATTATACAACTTTATTAGGTATGTTTTAACTAAGTGGATTTATTTGTTTATTTAAGGTTCTGTTTGATATACAAGTAATTAAAGCTTTACTATTCCCTTCTTTTCCCCACAGCGGTAAACATTATTTATTTTGTGTGTTTAAATCTAAAATAATGTATCAATGTTTTAAAAAACACTTCAAAAGTAAAAATATGTGAAGTGAAAAAAATGGACACTTTTTTTACTAAAGAGGCTCACACTTAAAACAAACCAACAAATAAAACAGTGCTTTCTGGTGTTTTAAGGTAATTTAATTTATAAATTAAAGGACTAACTAAAAGTAAACTAATAGCACATTTAAGTAGACTACCCAGTACTTGTTATTAATCTAAGTACTTAGAGTAAATAAATATTAACTTATATATAATTGATAATGCTAAAGTAATATTTAGAAAAATGAAATATTTATAGACAAATATAACCCTGTATATTATTAAATTCAAAATTTGAAACAATCAAATGAATTTTTCAGTTTAGTTACTATATTATAACCAACATGCAACTTTTCATGTGATACTTTGAAGTAATTCTCATTATTTACACAGGAAAAGTTAACGGTCTGAGAGACAGCCCGGATGTCCTCAAGAGGCTCTTTCATTATATTTTCTAAAGAGGTCTGGGGATTACCTGGTCAAAACGAAAGGTTTCCTCTCCTTCGCTAGACCATTTGTTATCTATCTTTTACAGTCCTATTGACAAATCCAGCATAGGGAGATTTGCCGTGTTAAATCTTATGCACTACTCATCACAATCCAGCTTCTTAACCACCTCAGATCGGGAACAGAGTCATCAAATGTAGCCCCTAAGGAAAAGAGTCAGCAAGCATTGTTCTGATCCTGCATCAGCGCATCTCATAGTATTTTTGACTCTTCTTACTAAAAATGGCAGGCAGAGTTTAAAAAACTACCCATGAATGCAGTAAATCATTGTATATTGGATCTGTCATTAAATGACACTATTTTTGAGATATAAGCAGGAAATAATTGAATTTTTGAAATCACATGATGTCAATACCCATGATGATATTCCTGGTTATATTACTTCGATGTTTAATCGCAGCAATCAGAAGCAGATAATTTTCTATGAATTAGAGGCCAACTTAGTCTATACAATGATCCAAGCCAGCATGAAACTGCATGGTCAGATCCTGTCTCGAAACAAACAATAATAAAAAGCAAAAATGTGAAACAAAACAAAATTTAAAAACAACTAAACATGCAAGCAAAAAACAACAACCAAAATCCATACAAGATAAATATTCTAAAAAGAAAGTCATTCTGTATTTGAAACTTTGCTGCCATTCAAGCTACTTGGCTTTGCATATTTCTAGCAGAATGTTAGTGTTCACTTAGCACAGTTACCTGGATACAATGTTCCCTATTGATACATATACAATAGGTACATGATTGCAGGAGAAATGTATGCAGATGTGTGCATACATGCGACTCTCTCAGAAATCAAACTTATTGTGTGATTATGATCAGTCTTTGGCAAGATAAATGTAAATTTTCTGTTCCCTTAGAGTCATACTCCTGGAACATTTTTATGGTTTGGTTTTTTGATGACTGTAACTTTCTTCCTCTTCCTGCCCTCACATCTGCATACCTTTCTAATTTCCTTTTCACCATTCCTGATTCCTTTCAACTGGCAGCAAGGATCTATTTGTAGTTTCCTCACTTTTCTTATCTTATATAGCTTGTTGCTCTCTCTTGTGCCTTTCATCTGTACTGAGTTGATGTATTGATGGCATTTTAACGTTTCCACGACTTCAATGTAAACCTTTCCTTGTCTTCCCAATGCTTGCTTCCTTTTTGGCTTCGCCTCACATTCACAACTGAATTTACAAGCTATGTAGTCCAAAGTTTCCAGAACTAGAAACTTGGAGTGAAGAAACTGAACCAGTTAGTATTCTGTTCAGAAACCAGAAAACAATTAGGATAATACAAATGTGCAATTGGATAAAAAAAAAATTACTGAGCTCTTAAAAATTCTACTACCATATATTCTTGAATAATAACTGAGTATCCTATAATTTGATTCTGACATTTTTGTTGGGATACTCAATAACAGTGTTAAACCTCTGGAAATGCCCCCTATCAGATGCTTAGGAATATCAGGAATTTCTTAGGCTATGTCTATTGCAGACTGAACTTGATTTCAGAAGTCTTTTCCTGTGTTCAGTAATATCATTGATTCTCTGTGTTAGGATGTCCATTGTGTGTGTGTGTGTGTGTGTGTGTGTGTGTGTGAATTTGATTCAAGTTAGAGTTATCAGAAAATGATAATGTCAAACAAGACAATGCCTCCAATCAAAACTGCATTTTCTTGATTGACAATTGACTTGAAGGGCTGTAACAAACCTGGGCAAATGGTCCTGGTGTATATAAAGAAGCAAATTTAGCAAGCCACAAGAAGCAAGCCTATAAGCAATATTCATTCATGGCCTCTGTTTCAGTTCTGGCTCCTGGTTCTCAGTTACCTTCCTACCCTGATTTCTATGGTGATGGTGTCCTGAGAGCCGTAAGCTGAAATAAACCACTTCTTTACTAAGTATTATTTGGCCTTGGTGTTTTATCACAGCAATAGAAAGAAAATTTTGATATAAAAATATACTTCATTTACTTTTGTCCATTTTTATTTATTAAAGCTATTATGAAGGATATATAATAAACATTTAATAGGCAACGATAAAAAATGAGAAGCTGTGGGAAAGAGTGCAGAATCATGGGCCAGTTCTGAGGTTCCTCTGCTGTTCAGCTAATAAATTAGCGGAGGCACGTTGTCTTTGAGTTTTTACAGAAGCTTCACGAGTTAGACATGGTAAATTGTTATTCTTCACTCAGTCAGATCAACTTTCAGCCTGTCTGTCTACCCTCCTTAGAGTTGGAGAACTGTTTAGCTCCCTAACTACCTTGTCATGGTTTGTTGTTTATGGTGACTCACTCCCACTATGAAAGTATCTAATGGCCACTAGCCACCTGTTATCTCATTAGAACATAAAAATATCTATCACTTTCAAGATATTTTTCTTTCTCCAGGAGCTATGTGCCAAGAAAGAAAAGCAGTGAAAAAAGACAAGTCAGAATACTGAAATGTCTTTATAAATATGAAAATATTGTGGTAATAAAACAAGGCAAGCAGTGACACACAACCTTAGTAACAATTGAGTTTTTGATCCTCATCCTTACTAAGAAGAGGAAGGGATGAGAAATATACAGAACACGAACAAGGGGAATGTGCAGAGCTGTCAGGGCTGAGTTCTGAATTTTTTCTGATCGCTCTACAACTAGCTGAAGACTGACCTTTCTCTCTATTTACAACCAGTGCTTCCCATTGACCAGTTTGACCATGAATCACAGGCAGTAGCTGACATAATTCATTCAGCCAGTCTTCCAGACTTAAGAGCAACTTTTTTAAAAAAGGATAAAGGCATCTTTTTAATGATCATGGGATTATCTTAGACATTAGAGGGAATAGTATCACAACTAATTATCATAGTATTTTTAATTGGGTATAACAGAAACTATGCATTATCAACACCAGAAAATATAATTTATTTTCTCATAGCTAGTAGATAATATTACCGTGGAATTTACTGCTTAAATGGAAATGTGCCAGTCATTTTTTCTACCTCATAATCTTCACCCCTCATATACGGTAGCATGACATTTAAAATACAGTCCAGTGTTAAACTGCCCAAGCTTATATCAAGCACCATTGTTATTATCCCAAGAGATAATTTTGCACTCTTAGGAGGAGGTTTCATTCATTGAAAGGTTAGGCACAGCGTGCCTCAGCAAGACCTTGTCTAGCTTTCAGCTCCACTGACACTGTTGACCACTTCCCTAGCTAAGTGGATGACTGGCTGCTGTGCGTGAACGTTCTGAAGTTCTTGGTCCAACCCCTTCACAGCTAGATGAGTCAGCTTAGGCCCTCTTGAAAACCCCTTTCTATGAAATACTGACCATAGAAGTGCCTGTCTCACAGACATCTTTTGAGAATCAAAGAAAAAGTTCTTGGGAAAGACCTGGCATATATAAAACAGTGTAGGGATCATTTCACAGCCCAAATCTCACCCAAAATTGGGTTCCTCTGAACTACTGGGACTCAAAGTAGGAATAAATTTTAGTTATGCTGACAGTAAAGATAATTTCCTATGTTTGCTATTACTTAACTCCTTCCTCTTTGACTGCTACCATGTATTTTACCTTAATTAAATGATTAAGATAGGGCCTCACGCTGTGGTAAGGAGGCCACTTGTTTATTCCCGATTGCTAAGTCCCAAGATAATAATACAGAAACCGTATTTATTAAATCACTGTTTGGCCCATTCACTCTGGCTTCTTATTGGCTAACTCTTACATATATATTTAACCCATTTCTAATAGTCTGTATATCACCATGTGACTGTGGCTTACTAGCTAAAGTTCTAGTATCTGTCTGCAGTGGGGCTACATAGCTTCTCTGACTCCACCCTTCTTTTTCCCAGCATTCAGTTTAGTTTTCCCTACTAGCTCTGTTCCCCTATACCTATGCTATAGTCCCAAAGCAGTTTCTTTATTAACCAATGGTAATCACAGAATGCAGAGGGAAATCACACATCATCAGACTACCATTCATGATGACCTGGAAGCTCAGTACAATGCAGAATGGCCTCAAACATTTGACATTATTCCTGTCTTAACGTTCTGGGCTCTGAGATTACAGGACTGAGTCACCATAATGTCCTATTTGTATCTTGTTAATCTTACTTCCTTATACAGAGAAATATTGCTCATGTTATTTGCATTTTTCCATATATACAATAACATTACAGAAAATATCTTTTTTCAGTGTAATGGATAGGTTGAAAATATTTGTCAAATTGTTTTATTTTCCTGAAATACACCAGCTTAGTGTATGAATACACCTAGATTGTTCTGAGAATTGATATCCATTATCATAAAGATAGCTAAACATAATACATATGTCAATGTGTTTTCCTGTTCATTTGGATTCAATTCCATTTCCTGGCTCAGATTCTTGGCTCAGTATCCATGATCTTCTGAGTTCCCACCCTGATCCCTTCCATCCCTGCAGCTCCTATTTATCAGCTCTCTCTACTCCTATGGGCCTGTACTTCACAGCTTCTTGCCAGTGCCTATTTTCATCTGAATTTCTCTTGTGTTTTTGTGCCATTGCTCTGCCACCACCCCCTACAAAGGAAGTGTCATTTTCATCTCTCTGGAAGATAAAATAAAGCTTTTTGATCAAAAGTGTCTGTAGGATTGAAAGTCTGCATTTATGACTGATATCAAGCTTTTATGAGGAATATAAATCTGCCAGAGGTAATGCACCTGTGGAAACCACAAGTTCCTATTGAAGAAATGTCTCAAGTCTGTGGCCAAAGGCCAAATCTAAGCATATACAAAATGAATTTTTAGATATTGACTTTTCCAAAATCTTATGAAATAGTACTGCTTCAAAAAGGAAGCTGTGGATACTTCCTTTTTCGGTACTCGCAATTATTTTTATCTTCAATTTTCCTCATTATTTACAAAGTCCATTTAGTGCTCAGAGAGCATATGTTTGATTAACACTGAAGTTTGTAGGCTATCAATTATCGTTATACATATATTAACAGCTTAATGGCATATTTAGCACTCACCCCTACTTTGTAACCAATTTTGTTCCTCTATTGCTTTTCTGATATTGAACTTATAAAAGTGACATTTTACCACATTGTAAAAACCAGTTCTGTTTATCTTCTGTGGTTTGGTTTTGATTTTCCCTCTGCCACTTACCTTCTTGGACAAATTTAAAAGGATACATTTGTGTCAATATTTATAAAATATCATCTGAAAATACTTTCTATTTAGCCCACATTCATGGAAGGCTTACCATATGTCAGAGATGCTTCTAACCATCTCACATACATTAGGTAAATCCTTTTCTCTAGCTTATGTAAGTACTAAATTCAGCAATTCCCATTTTATTAATTAGGAAATTAAGGAATATCCCAAAGCTCATGTGGCCAGTCAAAGGTACAGCTGGGTTTAATTATAAGAACTGTTACAATATAATTTCTTAAACGTTCCTGAAATTTTGCAGAATTGAGTGAAGTTTTAATTTTCACTCCAAAATCCATGTAGAGAACTAAAATATTGGTAATACCACTGGGAATTAAAATATAATATGCTTGTATATCTCTACATCCTGAAATAATGATAAAAAGAAGGAAAGAAATGAAAAAGTATAGACATTATTTTCCCTTCTAAGAGGTTTTATCATTTTTTTTTTGTTTTTTTTTTCAAGACAGGGTTTCTCTGTTGCTTTGGAGCCTGTCCTGGAACTAGCTCTTGTATGCCAGGCTGGTCTCGAACTCACAGAGATTAGCCTGCCTCTGCCCCAAGTGCTGGAATTAAAGGCGTGTGCCCCCACCGCCCGGCTCATTATTTACTAACAATTAATTCTGTTAGTTTTGTAAGGAGTTGAGGATTATGGCTAGTATCTGAAGATGTTATTTTGAGCAGTTTCATTCGGTCAGAAGATAAAGTTGACATATAGGTGTTCAGTGACTGGCCAGCATCAGCATTCAGAGCATCTTGGCCATTGCTTGATGATGGGCTTCTAAGAGGATGTGGGAATGAGTGTGGGAAACTTTTCATTTTCCTATCTATTTTGTCCTCTTAAGACTTTTATTTCTGTCTGAATCCTTCAATGTTATTGTTTAATGGGAAAAATAACATAGAGTGAAGTGACAGGGGAAAGACGGTTTAGGATTATATAACAAATGAAATATTTATTGTTGGAGTTAACGTTCACAGGCTTACAATTACTACTCTCTTTTTCCTTAAAAATAGCAAGACATTACCCGTTTCAAAATAATTTTATTTCATAGAAATGCTTATTGTAAGTGTACACAGATATGTTACAAGGAGCAGCAAAGAGAAAATGCAGAAATTTCCATTTTTCTGGAGGCATGGCTCAAAAACCCCTGAGTGTTATTGTCAGATATAGGAGGCCACACATCCTAAGTATCCCTGCTCATGTGTGGGACATACTATTAATGACATGAAATGGCTAGAAAATACCTTATGCTTAGAGTTCATTGAAGATGAAATAGAAAACAGTTAACAGAGCACTCACCAAAGACTAGCAGAGAAAACATACTATAAATGAACTTTGCTGGTTATTAATGCCCTAGTAAGGTTCAGGGCATTTCTGGGTTTTGTTGCTTTGGATGCTACTGCTGCAAAGAAGTTTTGTTTTGACCCTTTTCCTATTTTTCAGAATCATTCATTTTCATGTCCAACTGGTTACCAATATCAGGCCTGTTCGCTCATTCTCTAATCCAAGCATGCCTTACTGCTTTATAGGAATAGGTGATATTCTCAAAAAGGGTAAAAAAAAAATGAATGTAGTAAAACTAAGTCTACCCCAGTCAACGTATGTGCATGTCCTTTGAATTTTGAGACTGCCAGTCTCCCGCACAAATCCTGGAGAGGTAAGTACAATGACGTCAGGTTTGCCCTTGTAGAGAGAATAAGCATACTTTACACAGGATTCCCAAGGCTCAAAAATAGTGCCTTTGGCTTTTAGTTTTCTTCTCCACAGTAAAACACTGTTTCACCTAACACTGTAAAATTTCAGCTTCTTCGGTTTAGAAGCGTCCCTTGCCCACTCTGTTCTAAGGGTTTATGGCTTGTGCAAGTTGGAACAACAATTAAAAGGAGAATGAAAGATGGCAGCTTGTGTGTGCCAACAAGACGTTTTCTCCAGACTTTATTATTTTTCATTTTTCTTTCATCTTAGAAACAGGGAGAAACACAGAACCCTGTTCCAAGGAGAAAGCAGTGAAGTGTGGAAAGGCCCGGTCCTGTCAGAGTGATAGAGTGAAGTTGCAGAAGAGATAATAGGAACTTTCTTCTCTGTGAGGACCTGAATAAAGAAGCCATTGCTAGTCATTCATCAGCATTGATTGCCCTGGTGCTGTAGATAGGAACTTCGGGCTTTACAAAGAGAGAAAGAACAAGCACAACAATGGACTTTAGAGAATCTCCTTAGCTTCTGCTTACTGCAAAACATAGCAAAAACATGTGGTGACCAAAACAGCTATAACAAAGAAAATACCACCACACAAGAATGCGATGCGGGAGCCGGATGGTGATGGGGAGAGGTGTGCCTTCCTGCTTCTAGTTGTGCGAATTGCAGTAGTAGGAGTATTCGCTCAGTGAATCTAGCTTTTGTAATTCAATAGTAATTCAGAATATTTTTATTTTATTTCTAATCATTTGTGCTAATCAAAGAAAATAAGAATTATGTCATTCTCAGTAATGGTTTTGTGACAAGTATCTTCACAGGGATACAATGTACTGAACACAGGTGAGCCTGCATACTATAATTTATTTGTTGTAAAGAGGTATTCTGAAGATATAAATGATGTCTTCAGTAGATTCCAGCTTTATTTTCCCTTTTACATTTACAAATTTTGAATGTCAGAAAACCTGTACATATTTTCTTTATATTGAGTTATATGGGCTTTTGAATGTTTGCTTTGAACAGTTTATACAAGCAAGATGAAATACAGAACTGAGACAATTATCCAAATCACTCACACCAAAAGACTACAGTGGCCCCAATCATTTAGATACAGAATTTCAAATCAAAGTGAACTTTGACTTAAATGATATGGACAATTGTCTCAGTGCTCCGATAGATTTCCAATCGATTATGGATTTAACACAAGATGGATAGAGTAATAGCTTGAAATTTTGTTTTGAGAACTTGGCTCCTTTTGAACTCGTTGTCCCATGGTTACCTACTGCAGACACAATTAGAAAGGTTAGTCATCTTTCAAAGAGGAGTGACTTCTTAAAGCAACTTGAATGTTATTCAGACCAGAAGAGTAGAAAATCCTTTCTTGTTTCATTGGCTCTTTCAAAAGTCCTTTTTGCCTACACGTATTTTAAATATTCTCTCTTAAGTGACGTGGAAAGCTTCAGTTTTGTCTGATGAATACATTAATACATGCGGAAAATCTTTTTCTTAGAAAATTAAATTAAAATAAATAAAGAGACACAATCTAATTTTAATATGCTGATCATTTATCGATCAAGTAATTGTGGTTGCTGTTGTATCATGTGTAAATGTTTCTATCACACTCAAGTTCCATGGGTGATGCGCCAATGGTTCCCTGTTGTAGCACGATTGATAAAAACACAGGAACAGAAGTTAGGGTTCAGCTTGAAGGCCAGAAAAACAAAGTAGCCACCCTCTGGCTCTTACTTCTACTTCAGTCCAAAATCCTGCCTCCAAAAATCTCAGAATAAGATTGTGTGTGAGAGCTCTTCCTCCCATCTCATATTTCGCTCTAGTTCTGGGATTAAAGGCATGCAGCATCACTCTCCTGTTTCTATGGCTACTGGGATTAAAGATGTGTCACTGCTGTCTGGTCTGGAAGGCTGATCAGTTCAGCTGTTTTACTCTCTGAACTTCAGGCAAGCTCTATTTATTGAAATACAAATAAAATGCCACTACACCCTGTGATTTCCAGGATTTTTCTTAACACATGTGCATACCAGATTTTGGAATAAAACAGAAGTAGTACAGCATACCTTGAGGTCATGTCCAATTTCTAGTAAATTATTTTTTCTTTATTCTTCTTCCCTCATCAAAGCAACCCACTGAACACAGTGATGTGTATGATTTTAAATCTACTAGATCTGATTTTTTTGTAAAGCAAGCCATCATATAGTGTCTCAGAAATTGTTGATAAGGAACTCTTGGCTGAGCTCTCAGATCCATGATTGTGGAAACTGAATCCACGAGAAAATCTCTAACCAGTGAATTTGCAATCCATTCTTAGACCTCTGTCAACAGAATGATTACTTGGGCTGTAGAGCAAATAATGTTGAAAATCTCATTTTGATATAGTTTTTCTCTCATTTTTATTAAGAAAGTGTGTATTATTTCTGTGTTTATGCATTCTATTATTCACAATTTCTTTGCTTCATTTCATTGACATTTTGTCACTGTTTTTCTAAACTCCATTTCTGAATCTACGAAATGTGATGACTCTTGAGAACCACACATTATTTATCACCGCTTTTCTAACTAGCCTGAGTAAACCTCTAAAAGGAGATATACATCTTGTAATATACTTTATTTTATATGATATAGTCTTATGTGATATAAAATTATATGATATAATATGATAAAATTATATGATGCAAAACATTTTATATGATATATTTAATTCAGTGCTAATATATGCAATACAGTTAAGGTTTCATAAGCTTAAAAGCATAGAATATTTGCAAAGAAATAAGATGTGATTTACATTCAGAGAAGGTTGATGTTTAAGCTATTTATTAAATTAACTTACAGAGGAGTACACAAATTTGTCTCACAATTCAAATACACCTTAAATAAAATAAAGTAGAGCAAAGAATTATATCAGTGATAATCTTTTAATTATAAGCTTGTAAAATTATTTTTTTAATTTATCAACATTTTTGTCATTACTTAATACCAAGACATGATATTTTGAAGACAAAATTCAAATTACTTATGAGAAATCACTTAATCACATCAGACCTCACAAAAGCATAACGAATTATTAAAGCAAGTTCAGAATCACAGATGTCTGTTTTCATCTTCTTTGTGTAGCTCCATGGCTTTCTAAAAATGACATACAAACCATGTCCATAAATGCACAAATAAAGCTTATGAATGTATCTGGCTCTGGAGTCAGGATATTAAACTATATCAGAGTTCAGTAATATCAAACTGCATGTATTAAAACCAAGCCAAATTACTCCTGACTGAAGTGACACATTAAATATCCAATATACTTTCAGGTTTTTAATATCATTCATGTGAGATATTATAATGCTCTATCAATAGCTGAGAAAGCATTGAGTTTCAGTGTTGGCATCCAGCAGACTAGACTCTTAATGACAGATCTTTTCTGACATCTGTCAAATTATTGATTAAATATTCTAAGGAGAATAGACATCAAATTGACATAAATTGCTTGTTCAATAGCATTAAATTTTGTTTACTCCATGAGGCTGAATTTATCTTAGTCTTGAAATTTTTATAATAGAGCCATGATTAGTGATAAAATTTATTGTGATGGTTTTATAATATACAAAGTCCTTTTTAAAGAGGCTGTATAATTGTAAATCAGTATTTTTTGTAAGGTGGAAGCAGGAACACTATATGTTCAAGGGTAGCCTCAACCTTGAACCTAGTGAGTTCAGGGCAAGCCTGGGATATGTGAGATGCTCATTTTAATAAACACAACAATCTGCAAATTAAATATATTTATTTACCTACAATGGTGTGTAAATTGAAGCACAGGAAGAACCTCCCGATATTATAACTTTATATTGTTGTGCTAGAAATAAAAAATCCTGATGATCAAGAAATTTTCCAGATATAATTTGTCCTCTAGCAACTGTTGTAAATGTCTGTGACATTATTTTTATTTTAAAAAAAAACAAAAAAAGACTTCACAGAATTTTTTCCAAGGTTAAAATAAAAATGTCTATATGTATTAAATATTGAAAAATGTGTAAAGATGTTATTGTCAAATATTATTACTCAGAAGAGTGTGGTGGTGTACCTTATGTTAGAGGGCTAGGAATAGAGGAAGGAAGTCTCTGGAACTCATTTTCTAGTCAGTCAAACCTACTTTATTATCAATATCCAGGCCAGGGAGGAACCATGTTTCAAAAAAACACAATATGGCTCCCAAAGAACAACAGTCAAGGTTTTCTTCATGTGTGTGTGTATATATATATATATATATATTCATATGTGTACACACAGGATACATATACACATGCTCATAGAGAGACAAAATTGTTACTGGTTATTCAGTTGTATATTTAGCAGTACATTATGAAGCTGCATACAAATATAGACAGAGTAGTTTCAGATTATTATTAAGGTATAATTCCATTGTATCAGACCACACAACGGATGTTTCATATGAGTTATTTCCTTTTATTTTATATTATTTTTCATATAATGGTAGCAGTTATTTTTGTCTGAAAGAAATAAGCCTTGAAGTTTCCCTATCTAACTGGCAACATTTCCATTTTTATACCCAATTGAAATTCCTCAAATTATGGGCTCATGTTGAAAAGTCCTACAACAGACTTCCCTAATAACCATATATCAGAATTCTATTCTACTCTCTAATAATGATTGTGGTTCTATTTTTAGTTACGAGCTTTAGAACCCGTGATATTCTCAACTTAATTTACATGTTCTTTAGAGGAGAATCCAAAGGATTGAATATAATATCTCTTTGTCGATATGTACTACTTTCTCTGATAAAGCTAAAGAGGAAAATGATGTTCTGAATATTTAAATATATTCTAATGCTTATTTTCTCTATCCATATCTCTAATCTCTTTGAAGTATCTTAACTTTTTTATTCATTATCATTTTCATCTCAAGTTTAACTTGGGGGACATATGGAAGGAGATGGGCTTTATGGTGTTCTTCATGTTCACCGATATTGAAACACGTATTAAAACACTCACCCATAGAAATGACCATAATCTGGTCCATACTTTAACCACAGCTGGAAGAAAAGGGTGAGATTTTACTGTGTCTTAAAATGTCTCCAAAGACTTTCCTACTTACTCTGCAGATGTTTCTTTTGAGTTCCAATGCCAGATCTAAAGCTCACCTCTAAGTACTATGCATTGTTATCAACAGCCCAAACATTGTGAATTGAGGGAATTACATTGGTGATAGTTGTCTCCATCTGAACTCATTTCTTCTGTAATTTCCTACATTCTAAATGTCTTCAGTCATAAAACAAATCAAATGCTACTGCTTCATAAAGTGAATGTGGATTAATGAGTCGAAAATCTTGTACTTATAAAGACATCAAACATTAACTAAACTCCCGCTTCCATGAACATAAATCTTCAGTGACCTAACATTCAGACACAAGTTTGCTTTTAATCTTCAGATTCTTCCTCTTTTGGAGTTTCTTTTTAAACTTCTGACTTATTTTTATTTGGCAACTCATATAAGAACTAACCATTGTCCATAATTAATTTCTCAACAGTCAACTTTTTGTTATATACAATAGCTTCATTCCTGAAATTTATAAGTCTGAGTTATCCTACATAAGCTATTTCCAGAATCTAGTTGGAATAGACTGAACCCTGACTTTCTAAGAATGCTCTGGAATGTTTGTGGCATGAGATTCCTCATCAGTGCAAATTGATCAACGCTACATATGTAACTAACACCTTCAGAAAAAAACATCAAAAACAGGGAAAAAACTGTCTGGCAGATAAAAATTAGTGCATTTCATCTTTAGAAAATTTTTAACCTTGTTTAATCCACATTAACTTTAAATTAGTATATGATTGTTACAAAATATACTTTCAGATTGATGAAATAATTTCTAAATACTTCATTAAAATTATCCAAAGAGCTGTTTAATCTTTTTTGGTACTATAAAGACATATTAGTTTTCCTTATATATGATATTTATGAACTGTTTCTATTGAAGCTCTTCAAAATCTAATGCCTGAGAAGATTCCAAATTATAGTGTATCATGTAGAACAATTTGATACTTTAAATGGAGAAAATAATTCTTATTCATAGCTTCCAGTTTCACCAAAATCCTTTCCCAGTATCATATAATAAATATATGTTTTCCTGGCCTCTTTTCTCTGCCCTCCAGTATTAAGTGTGAAGAGTTGTTATTATTCATTCACATGTTCGGAGGTAGTAGCTGTTTCTACATTAATAGAGCCAAAATTGTCAACTTTTCAAACAGTAACTTGTTTTCTATGCCCTAAGGTTTGAAAGAAAATAGTCTCATAATGGAAAATAGTAAGCAGAGTTTCTGAATGCATAAATGTTTCGATTCTTTATCAGACTCTGCTGTGCTACCTGGCTAGAGGTGGTGAACGGCTCCTCTAAGAAAAGGGAATGGCCTATTTGGATGAATATCCATGACTAATAACATTTTATTTTTCCAAGTGAGTTTCTGCAGCCTCAGAAGTAAGTTTTTCAAATATGCATATTCTTCTCTCACAATTAATGGCTTAAAATTTTAAATAAAATGTGTGGGTGTGAAAGTGGTTTAATGAAGTAAAAAATTATTTTATGACTTCAATAATCTAAATATTGAATACCATTTCTGATCAATAAATTATTTTTAGGTAATAGTTTCATTCTTTGTGAGAGTTCTAATAGAAAAGTTAATTTAAGAACTAGGCTTCCTATTTGTAATAATTGGGTATTATTCTAATACAATTAACATACAAGCAGTATCAGAGTAAATGCTTTTTAGTCTATGTAGCAAGGAGACCTCTTGTTGGTTCCTGGCTGTTTAGCACCAAATCATCACACAGAAACTGTATTATTAAAATCACTTGGCCCATTAGCTCTAGCTTTTAATTGACTACCTCGTACATATTAATTTAACCCATATCCATCAATCTGTGCATCACCAAATGGTCATGGCCTACCAGGAAAGTTTCAGCACATCTGTCTCTGGTGGCAGCTCCATGGCTTCTCTATGACTCCACCTCCTTTCTTCCCACATTCCATTTAGTTTTACCCACCTAACTAAGTTCTGCACTGTCAACAGGCCAAGACAGTTTCTTTATTCCCCAGTGGTATTCATAGCATACAGAGAGAAATCCCACAATTCTGTAATTATTCCCTTGATGATTCATTCATTCAGGGACAAGGAGAACTCTGAAAACCTCTGTAAACATGCAAATCAAGTAGCCAAGATTCGTGGGTTTTAATGGTCTCTACAAATGTCTCAAAAACACCTGAATAAAATTTTAAATTAGAATGTAGGAGCAGGCATCAGGTATCCAATATTGAATTGTAATTAATGATCTGTTTCCACGGCAGTCATTCCCTTGGGTAATCTGCAATTCTAAAGCTCTACCAGTATATCATTGCTGAGTTCTTTTTGAAGGAGAAATAGAGGAGGAAACCAATAATAGATCAATGACTTGACATTGCTGCTCAACCTAAGGCATGAGCGTTCATTTGAAATGGAATTAGTAACTTATTATTAGTAGCCAGCAAGAGTGCTGTAGTCATGTTGAGGAACTGTGTAATTTATGAGACACTATCTTATCTCCTCACCAAGTGATGAGGCAGTCAAAAACCAAATAGGAAAAACACATCCATAGAAATATGCAAGCTTTTATTTTCCAAAAAGATTTGACAGGTTACATATGTATTTCTTTATGCTAAAAAACCATTCTTTGTCACTTGAAACCTTATCAATAAAGTAATTTTAAACAATAATAAATTGATCTGTATGAAAGAATCTTATGATTTCTTATTGCATCTGAGGATAACACTCATGAATACTGTTCATGAAATATGGGAGCTTTTCTAGTAGCTCTTGGAAGGAGTCCAGGGCTTGCCACAGCATGAATTGAGCTTCCTTCTTTATCACCAACTGCTCACTGTTGTGTAAAAAGCAAAGTAGATCTTGTTTAGGTTTGAATATCCTGTTTCTCTACCATGAAGACTTCTTAAGTGTCTATTTTACTTCTTCACATCCATGCAAGCCTAGTTACTGAGTTTTCCCAGAGAAGGTATGCGAATAGGGTTAGTAAAGTTAAATGAACCGTGTGTGTGTGTGTGTGTGTGTGTGTGTGTGTGTGTGTGTGTGAGTGTATACTTATATTCTTTTATGCAATATAATATGTTTGGCTTATTTTCTTACTGTATTCCTCCAAACCCTTGCCTCAACCAATTATAATATGAGTTACAGGAAAGCAGAAACTTTGTCTATGACACGGGTGTGAAGAATACAAAAGCTAGTACATAATTACATAAAAAGAATTTTAGTTAAATCTGTAATTACATCATTTCCTCATTCCCTTTTCTCTGTGTAACCCTTCTCATGTCCTCCCCATCCAACTTAATTCATGGGCTCCCCCAGTCCTTTAATCACCTTCATATTCACATCTTTTATATAATTATTTTTTGTGATTTATATGCATATAATGGAATATATCAATACCTGAAGAATCTGCTTAAATCTACTTGTATGTACATGATTCCAGAGTTGACCAATTGGTATTTTATGACCAGTTAGAGCTAATGAGTGAATAATTTGTGTGGTATAATCTGAGTAGCTCGTGTTAAGCATAGGCAAAAATAACCTTCTGAATCTCAGGTGCTGCTCTTAAAGACCCAATCAACCACAGTTTGAAAATAATTTTCAGAACAATGGACTGAGCTCCCAAGGTGCAGTTGAAGAACAGAAGGCAGGAGAAGATGAGCAAGGAAGTCAGGACCGCAAGGGACTGGCCCATTAACTGAGACAGTGTACCTGATCTATTGGGAGCTCATCAAATCAGCTGGACCAGGACTGAATGAGCATATGACCTAACCGGAATCTCTGAACATGGCTGCCAATGGAGACTGACTGGGAAACCAATGATAATGACACAGGGACCTATCTCTTCTGCATGTATTGGCTTCTTGGGAACCTAGTCTATATGGTTGCACACCTTCTTAGGCCAGGATGGAGGGGGAAAGGCCTTGGGCTTCCCATGGGGCAGGGTACCCTGCCCCCTCTTAAGGAAGCAGGGGAAGGAGGAGGGGTACTGGGGGAGCAGGAGGGATGGGGGCAAGGGGGAGTAAATGTAAATTTCTCTTTTAACAATAAAAAAAATAATTTTCAAAAGACTTAATTTGTGCAGATACTAGTTCGTGTGATTTTTTTCCTAAGGCAATATGGTATAATAACAATTCCAAATCATGTACTCATTATTGATCTGATATTAGGAAATGATTTGGTTACTTAAAAAGAGAAGAAAAAACCAAGTATGGTATAAAGTGAATAGGGAGAAATGTAAAAACTTCTGTGGCTATATGACACAATGCTTCCACTCCTGTGAATACCCATAGGTGTTTTGAATTTGTAATATATTTATATTCAAAGAGTTTTCAGTAGAATTGACCTACTGTAGCATGATCATTTCTATTACCATCAGTTAAACCAGCTGAGTACACAATGAATCCTTCAGTAAAACAGAGAACTTGAAATAGTGAAAAAATTAGTTAATATCTTTATTATTATTATTTTAAATTTATTTTACATGTCATCCACAGTTTCCACTTCCTCCTTTCCTCCCTTTTCTTCCCCCACCTTCTTTTTACTTCCATCCGTAATTTCCTCCTCAGAAAGGGTAAGGGCTCCCATTGAAGTCAACAAAACATGACATATCAAGTTGAGGCAGAACCAAGCTCTTCCCACCTGCATCAAGGTTGAGCATGGCATCCCACCATCGGGAGTAGGTTCCAAATTACCAGTTTCTTCACCTAACATAGATCCTGGCCCCACTAATAGAAGCTCCACCAACATACAAATCTTAATAAGGAGGAGATTGATTCCCTACCTGTTATTTTTAATAGTAAATTTTTTCCATTTTCTCAGCTTTAAAAAAAATTTGTTTGAATGCATATGATGAAACATCTTATTTAAGTAAAAGACTCTATGCCTGTAAATATTTTTAAAATTTGAACTCAGACTTACAGTTCAACTTTGATTTGCAGTTCTAAAGAAAATATACAGGTGGTCCTGGATTAATATTTAGAATTTAGAACACTGTGAATATCATACCGTGTGACATGGAAGCCCTAAGCCAGATAGTTATATCTACTTTCTTTTTAGAAAAGAGTGAGTGAGTCCCTTCAAATGAACCAGCAGATAAAATGTCTATTAAACCTGAGCCATCTCCTTTGGATATAAAGCAATCACTTATTATTTTTTTGTCTACTGTTGTTGAAGTTCAGGCCCTGGCTACTGCATACCTATTCAGTTTCTCAGATGCTAATATATACCTTCACCCCAATGCTCATTATTTTTCTTTACTTTCATTTTTTCTTTCTTTGAAACTACATTTTTCTCACAAATGTATTCTGATTATAGCTTCCTTTCTTTCTACTCTTCCAACACTTCTCCACCTCCCATCCCATTCAGATTCTCCCCGTTACATCGATCATGAGAAAACAAATACGTTTCTAAGGGATCATAATATAATATAGCTAATATAATAAGATAAAACAGAAAGTTACATGTTCAATTGGACCAAACAAACATAATGCCAAGGGCTCAAGAGAAGGAAGGAACAAGAAGCAGAGATGTGTACACTTAGCAATTCCATAAAAACAATATGCTAGGAGCCATGTGTGTCTGTCTGTCTGTCTGTCTGTGTGTGTGTGTGTGTCTGTGTGTGTGCGCCCACGTGTGTATGTACAAAGTGAGATAAGAAACCTACAAATTTATTAGTACATTTTTTTTTTACTATTTATGTCTGGACAACATGCAGTCTACTCTTGAAAGTAGTTTGTTTTCCCAGGGAGACTTCCTTGGAGAAAACTAAATTTTTACAGCAAGAGGTTATCAGATTGAGGCATGTACCAATTTCACTTTTCAGCTATAGGGTCCCTTTTCGTCCAGACAAATAAAGGCCCTGAACATTCTGCTCTAGTTTCTGCTTTCCTGTGTGTTTCCATCATGTTTCTTTTGTCCTTCAAGCCCTCTCACTTCTACCCTCTTTCAGCCTCCACATCTACGGGCTTCCTTAAATGTTGAGGGGACAATATTGATAGGGACATCCCATTTGTGACTAGTGGTCCAAAATTTCTCAGTCTCTGCATCTCTGCATAGTATCTAACTGTGGCTCTCTGTGTTTGTTCCCATCTACTGCAGTAGGAAGCTTCTGCGATGAGGGCTAAGCAAGGCTCTGAACTCATTCCCTGGCCTTAGCAGCCCATGCTCACTATTAGCCAGTATACATATATACATGGTGGCAACTCCTTCCACGTGGACTTATAAATATCACTAATGAGAAACATGAAAGTGTCTTATCTGAGCACTGAGCCATTCTATTTTCTCTTGCTCCAAATATAAATTTTATGAAAAGATTTGAAACACAACCAAGTTTTTTCAATACCAAGGGGAAAAAAAAGAAGTAATGAAGTTGATCATTGCTATGTCTGACCTATGTATTCCAACTTTCATTTATGTTTTTCAATTTTCCATTTTAAGCTGGGAAGGTTAATTGCCTTTAGCCTTGCGTGTTTCTTGTTACACAATCACCCTGATTGAAACACCATATGAAGCTTTAGAACCTAGCAGTGTCAGGTTAAAAGTCACCATGTCTAAAGGGATGAATGATTAGCAGTCTTAGAAAATAGCTCTCTGAATGGAAAATAATTTGAAATGAGTTCATGTTCAGATTTGAATATTCTCATTGTAAAACAGTGTGTACAAAGTTCACTTTCATGATAATGTTATATTTAGCTTTACCTTTTTATTTAAAATAGTTACTTTGAGAGATCAACATGAGATTTTGTGTACTGGTCAGTGACAAAATTTGTGAAGGAATGTTTCATTGAAATGATTTAGTAAATTTTCAAACATAAAAGTATGCCTCAATAATTTGTAGGAAACATCAAATTAAAAGTTACATAATGAGATTCAGTCATCAGTTTTGAAAGTGAGGCTAACTTCAGGATCCTCAAATCTATTTTCTTTATGTCACACAAAAAGATTTTAGAGTCACAGTAATGTAACTGTGTTTCTCTAAGTCACAGGTGTAAAACCCAGAACCCCCTTCTAGCATCAGACTGATGTGTCAAAACTGTGACAGTCCTTCATTTTTACTAAGTCATCCTTAGACTCTGAGGCCTCATACATTTGCAATTAAAAGTGAATTAATGAATAAAATCTCAACAATCTGCACATAATTATTGGAATTCTTTTTCAGTAAAGATTAAATTAAAATAATAATAAATTTAAAAGACAATGGAATATGGGTCCTTCTACTGACAATCCTGTAGCCCAGCATGTTTTAATGGTACTAAAAACAGGAGATGTGCAATAGCTAATTAAAGAAAATCCCTTTATATATGTATTATATGTTTTTCTAAATACACAGATTTTTTTCTCTTCATACTTGTTACCATATCTTTGTTTAAACCATTTTACTATATCTTATAACTCTAGTTTATCAAACATTCAAGAACTGTTTCTAAGTCATCTGCTCTCAAAACTACCATTGAGAAAGACTAGCCATGACATCCACATTTTGCAGATATAAGAAAAAGGTTTCTGTGAAAGATCCAAGTAGCAAGGCAGAAGCTATGGATTCAGACCCAGTCAGGATGGATTCAGAGTCCAAGACTATTGTTCTTACCCATATACCAAACAGCTTTAGCAGCGAGAAAAAAAAATAGCTTTCTCACTTTAATAGTAAAACTTCTTAAAATGGGGAGAAATATAATATAAAAAGCAATCATACATAAAATCATCTTGCTAGTACAGAGCTTATAAAACTTGTGTACATTTTTCTTGATGAAAAAGAAGTATGTTATTATATACCATTTTAAATCACATTTACTTCTGAACTGAAAAATATTTAAAATCATGTTATTGTTAAGAAAAAAGGCAGCTGTTTATATGGTTCTATTCAAGTAGCTTTCTATAAGAATGCTTTTTTTTCTCAAACTTTAGAAAAAGGTTGAAAGACTGATATTAAATGGAGAAACTTAAATTTATATCAGATTCATCATTATGTGGTGATACAAATGACATTTTGTCTCCTCAGTGCCTTGACAGTGAAAGGAAGAAGCAGAATAAAAGTACCAACTGTCATTTCAGTAAATCCACAGTCATCTGTACAATCACAGATTCATAGCTATTTACTAGTTGACAAGAGCATCATTTGTGTTAAAACACAGTTTCTCTCAGGATCCTTCATTCATTCTTTCTTTCAAGAAGAAAGCCCACGGCTGTCGTCCACACTCGGCAGATAGTACTATGAAAAAAACGCATTGTCTTCCTTCTATCAGGAACTGTTAATGCCAATACAGTAAATTGATGATTTGCTAAAAGTAATTATGGTGAATAATATTATGACTGTAGTATATTTTTTATAAAAAGACAGGAAAGGTGTGGGAGAAACTCCAAAAGTTTCGCAGATAAAAAAGTTTCAGTTCAGAAATGGCCTTATTACACAGGAACACTTAGGACTAAAGATGTGTGTTAGAATTTTTTACTGACTTATTTTGCAATCATTGAGAAGCTATACATGAAAGAAATAATATATTTAAATTGATAAAAATGACAGGTTACTAACATATGCTCACATAAGTTTTATATATATATATATATATATATGTATCAAATTTTAAAGAAAAATCTATAAGCCATATAAATATATAAACCTCTGCATTTAAATGTCTTGATTAGACATTCAGTTCTCCTTTGATCTGACTTCTATACTCAGATTGATTATTTTTGCATATTTTCCAAATCTTTTCTGTTCCCTGAAAGTGCTAGATGATGTCTTTGATAATGAATTCTTGATTATAATATCTTTTGATTTACTTTCATGAAATTTGGGGTATATTACAAAAATAAATTAACATAAAATTGACCTTAATTTCTTAGTTTGAAAGCTATTTTCTTTTGAATCTCAAGTACAGAACAAACTCATTTTTGACAAATAACATCTAATGTGAAAAAAAATAGCTCTCAGGTCATTCTCTGTGTGCTATAGTATATATAAGAATAAGAGCTTTGTTTACATTTCTGAATAATTTAATTATTTCTTCATTAGATAGTGAGCCTTGAACTAACGTTTTTGTCAGTTAGTCAAAGCAGATCACTATATTCAAAGCTACAAAACAAGACACTTATTTTCAATGAAATCTAACAAAAGAGCATTAACGTCATCTGATGAACTAAAATGCCTTGTAATTTACCTTATTAGGAGTCTCCTATAAATAAATCACCAGGAAACTAAACCTGCACTCAAACGCACACATAATCACTTTCATCTTGAAGTTCAATTGGGTTTTGTTTCTTTCTTGATTGTACTTGAAACATCTATTAACAAATGAGTTTATGTGGCACTTAATACCACTATCTATCTTCAGCAATCTTAGCTACCACACATATGAACTTCCATGTAGTCAGGAGTCATAGCTCAAGATGTTTTTAAAAGATAGTTTTGGATTTGCCATAACAAGTTTATCATCTTCTACCACTTTTCTGCCAATTGAAATTCAGAAGTTTTCACTGTTGTCCAGGTGACTTCTCATTTTTATGTAGTAGACGTTTTTCTTTTCTTTTTTTTTTTTTTTTTTACCTTTTGTCTCCTTATAGTAGTTTTCCTGATGTTGTGATGTATTTTTTTTTCTTAGTTCTCATTCATTTTGGACTGGACTAAAACTAGCAATACTGTGAAAGCTCACTGTGGAGTAAATAACACAAACATAAATAAATGCCAAGAGGTGACACCGCAGTGCTCTTTTAGATTGCTTACTGTAATGGAAGAGATTAGAGTCTTCTTTAATGGAGGCGTGCAGAATGTGTCTCTCAGGAGAAAGAACAACACTTACAGAAGCTGTGAGTGGAGAGTCTTTACAAATTGTCCAAGTGTGCTTTGCTGGCCAACCTACCTGAGGTCTTTAGAATATAGAGTGGCTTTTGTGGTCTAAATATAATAATAAAGAATCTGTCCACTATGTTTCCTTTACCATTGCACTTTATGTTTTTTGTACTGCTAATGTCTCTGTTCATCATCTATTTGTCTCAACAATGTTTTCAGTACAAAGTTTTCAGTAATTTTCTTGTACCAATTCTCATGCTGTATTCAAAATACTGTCATACATGTAACAGTATGAGTAAAATATTTTGTGTGATATTTTTTAGACATATTATTTAATATGTTTTAGGTTTCTCAATCTCATATTTGAAACATTTTTAACAATTATATTTATAAATTAAACATTATTCTTTTTATATCTATTTTCCCACTGGGACTCCTTAAATAGAAAATATTTCTGATTTATTGTCTACATTTCATTACATTTACTTCATACTTTCATCTCCTCAGATTCACACTTTCCAATTAAGTTTTAATATATTCATTTTTAAAAAAATTTGGGTCCATTTGCTATGGAATGTCTCTTGTCAAGCTTTATTTCAGATACGAAATTCTTCAGCTCCTTGGTATCTACGTGGTAATTTTGAATATGTTCTTCCCCAGAAACTGTTCAAGCATTGTTCTTCTATCCTTGCGAACATCTCTAAGTTAGCAACTTCAAAGTTCACATCAGGATATTTTATTTTTCTGTTTTATTAGGAACATTCTCTGAGGAGTCTTCCCTTCACTGTGGGTAACCTTTTCCTCTTACTTCATTAGCCTGCTCGGCTCATGCTGCCACACTGCATAAATCTGTCAGGTTATTGTCATAGACTTTTTCCCTATATCAAAGAGACTTTATACATTTCCCAGAGATTATGAAGGTTTCTAAAACCTGTTTAAGAATCTACCTCAGCTTTGTCTTACATGGCCTCCAGGAGTATACAATTTGCTGGAACTCATGGTGTTCTGAGCTAGATGACACAGTACTTTGTCCTTACAAGTGAAGTAGCACTTGAGAAATATTGCCTTTTAAATCTGCATTTGAATGTTGGGAAAAGTTGTTACAGAAGAAGGTTAATGCTAGATCAAACCACCTGTTTGTTCTTAGCCAATTGATGCTAGAACTGCTGTGTCTACCGAACACTTCGCGTTGGATTAGACGAAAATAATGATTTGGGAATCCGCTGATCATGCAAACATTGGGTACACGGGATAGTGTTTAGTTCTCAACAATATTCATCAAGATGAGGATTATCCCCCGATTGATCGGCATGGCTCTGCTTGGTGGCCAACGCTAACTATCTATATACTTAGTGGTCTCCAAGCTGCTGTATCGCACACTCAACCACCTCCCGGGGGCGCAGTAGTTTGTTTAAGATCCCGATTTTCTGGCCATATGCTGTATGTGTAGCACAGCTGCTTAATTCTTCTGGTGGAAGATGGATATCTGAGCTCGTTCAGTGGCATTGTGCTCTGAAAAGAGAAAGGGTTACGGCACACAAGTGTGCTTCTTTTCCAAATAGCTTCAATCTATCTGGACTTTCTATTGCCAGAATCCTTGTAGATAGCTTATAGACTGCTCATGAAACGAACTGACTTGTGTGCTGCTCTTGAGTTGGCATGTTTATGTCTGGGGTGGGAAGAAAGTGCAGAGCCCCAGCACATCATTTTTATGGTATTAGCCACATTAGGAAACATTTTTACCCTATTATACGACTATATAACAACAGAAATCATAAAGATAGATTAACTGAAAAAGATGCCTGCCAGTTTCATTATTTAGTGCAATTATACACTTTTACTTAAAATATATTCATGTTTGCCAAAACTAATTTATAAAGAAGAATATCTACTACACTTTAAGAAAATGCTATTGTCAATTTTCTGGTATTCCCAAGGAAAAACATGATAATAGGAAACTTGTAGAAGTGGAGAGAAGAAAAAAATAAATGGAGATCAATGTAATAACTGCAGGGGTTCAGTGTTGTCCAAAGGAGTTCTTAATAAATTCCAAATGCAAGATTTAGAACTCAAGAATTGGAAAGGCCACAGTTTTTAATTCCTAGACAAATTCATGGTACTAAATACCCAGACTTACTGGGACAGCTTCAAATTAAATAATTAGGTGGTTATCCTTTGAGGATATTAGATAAGGAAAGGCTTATTGGGCATCGATGACTCCTGTTTTCGTGGTTTGCACTGTAAAAGTTTTGTCATTGAAGACACAGAGAGAATGACTAAAGAGCATGCATCCTAGATGGGCCTCAACATGTAACAATTCTCCTGTCTCACGCTAAGCATGCAACAACCGTACCTAGCTTGAATTTCACAATTTCACATAAACATTCTCTGCATTAATACTTGTATTAAAAATAGTAAAAGAATTATAGGAAAAAGAAGCAAAGAGCAAATACATACTTTAAGTAAAAATATAATTGTTACAATGAAAGTATAGTAAATTTTAGCAAAGAAATATGTAGAACTAGACTCTAAGCTAAGTCTCTGAGAGAGAATAAGTTTCTCAATGAGCTGCACAAAACTTCACAATTGAAGAGTACAGTGAGAAGAAAAGCAGCAAAGAAGTTATATGTAGAAATAAATAGTCAAACATGAGTTCTAAAGTAAGATAAAAAACTGACTGGAAGCCGGGCGGTGGTGGCGCACGCCTTTAATCCCAATATTTGGGAGGCAGAGGCAGATGAATCTCTGTGAGTTAGAGACCAGCCTGGTCTACAAGAGCTAGTTCCAGGACAGGCTCCAAAAGCTACAGAGAAACCCTGCATCGAAAAACCAAAAAAAAAAAAAAAACCTGACTGGAGAACATGAAATGCTCAACAGAATAACATTTTATTAAAAATGGTAACTTTAATGATAACTCACTGCCTAAAAAAGAGAACAAAATAAAAAGAAGCAAACAAACAGAACTCCAGGATGTCCGAGAACTGTATAATGACTGCAGATTATGGATGAGACACCTCACATGTCTCATAGCTTCCTTTCCTTATGTAAAAAGTCATGAATAATCAGGTCAGGTGCATTCAAAGAAAATTACCAGACTATGACGCTAAGGGAAGGCCTATTAGGCACAGCTGTGCACCTGTGTGCTCCTTCCACATCCTAAAATGGGTTGTCGCCCTGTTTGTACATCCCCATGAAGAGGGCTGGGAGTGAAGAAAAACACATTCCAACAAGCCCTACGCTGAATTGAAGCATGCTCATTTAAGTCCTGGAATCTAACTTGTCCACAAATTATGTAATATATAAAATCTGATTGGAAGTTGGTATATGAAATGAACTTAAAATTCATAATTACATTCATATAAACATTTTAATTAAAAACAAATTCAGAAATAATAAATATTTTAAAAATTCATCATTATCATATAAAACCTATGAGCATCAAAACATTCATTCCTGCCTGCACATATATAAACTTCAATTCTCTCGAATCTTTCATTGCAGATTTTAGAAAAATTTTGACAGTAAATCTGGTTGAATTTTTCAACATGATATTATTTAAAATGTATTTTTGACAACAGTTCATAAAAATACAAATATTTCTTTTGTTTTTCTTCAAATTTTTAGATAATTGAGTGAATAAGAGTTAAATATTTTAAACATACACAATGTTCACTACAAATCTATGTATACATAATTACATAATATTTATTTGTTTTATATCTATTTCAAAGTCCCTCATAAAATAGTATGGCATAGTTTTATATTTATATGTGAAATATATTACTTCAAACAAAACAAGTTTAATTTTATGTATTTGAAAAATTTTTCACAAGAGTATCTAGAATTCATGTTATTAATTTGTTAATACTGTATTTTCATTGAAATAGTTAATGCAATTTTACTTATTTATTTTACTATAGCAATTTATTAATATTTATAATAATTTTAAAGCAAACATTGCTATTCACCCAGAAATGTTATATTTTCATGTATAAGATTGTTTCTTAATACAATCATAATCAGTCTCATCCAATTCTGCAATCATAAGAATGCTGCCTGTAGTATGCTCTTTTACTGTCCATTTAGAAAGTAGTAACAACTCTAAACTCATTGAATGAAAGAAGTTCAAAGCTGTTATGGCATGTTCAGTTATTGTACTTTTAGTGCTTCAGACCGTATAATATTAGTTTAAATGAATATGCAAACCTTTCATTGAGTGAGACACATTACTTGTGCCTTTTCCTGGAATTCTCTCTTGCAAACGTTGTGACTCTTCTGAGACCTCTCAATGAAGAAAGTTTATATTAATGTAAAAATGCACACATGTCAAAGCTATTCCAAATAGATCTGCAATGTATACTAGACGGTTACAATAAAGACTGTGTTAGTTTCAAACAAAACACAATGAGGCTCAAAGAACGATTAGAGGACAATCAAATATAACCTGAAAGAGGTCATCATACATGTCATGTAGAAGGACCTTAGGTATTTATAAATACCTAAGACAGTATTTATAAATATCAAAAATTCAGGGTAG
>JAQHUG010000321.1:874191-911061 GCA_028555095.1 Dicrostonyx torquatus
GACTGGCTCTCTCACTTCCTTTCTTCCCAGAACTTTCCTTCTGTCTACTCCGCCCACCTAAGGGCTGACCTATCTTACAAGCCAGGCAGAGTCTTTATTTAACCAATCAAAGCACAGAAATACAGATGAACCCGCCTACTCCATTTAAGCTTTTGTAAACTGAGATGCTCAATTATGTGAAGCTATAAAGCAAAATTTACATAATGTGATACAGATCAAGATACCTCAATACTGGCTTAACATGAGTCTGTGTGCTTCTTTTATGGGGCTTTATTACAGGATAGTGCTATAGCTCTACTTATAATTTATTTACATTATTTTGGGAGATGGTATTTAGGAGGTACAGGACTACAGACCCAGAGCAGTCACCTCACTGTTTTCTGTCTGGTCTATGCTATTGGCTTGTTATTGTTCCAGAAATCACTACTTTGTTGCTATATACCTTTGTACTGCATTGATACCTTTCCTATTTTCCATTTCTATGATTAAGACAGAAGCCAAAGTAAAATAGGTTTCTGAATTCTCTAGCAAATCAGACAAAAAGCTACAAAAAGATACTTTCCAAACATGAATAATATCCTCGTAAAGAGCTTAGATAGATATTGAAAATGGTTTATTTTAAATTTTATTTTAAGATTTACTTATTGCTGTTTTAAAAATGTATTTTGCCTGCATGTTTGGCTATATACCATGTATATACATCTGCCTGTGGAAGCCAGAACTGAGTTTTATATTTGCTGGCTCTGGACTTACACACAGTTGATATCTATCATTTATTTAGGTCCTGCAAACAAAACCAAGATTGCCTGCAAGAACAAGTGTTCTTAGTAAAGAGCCAGCGTCTCATATTTTCACGTACAGGAATATTTTACTGGTATTTTAGTATTGTCTTGAAAAACATGGACAATGAATTAAATGCATTTTCAATAAAAAGATAGAAGTTCATGACTGTATTCTTTTGAGTTTGTGTCTTGCTACTTCCTACCATGTGATAAATAAAACAAAGTCTGCTTTCATTTAACTATTTTCTGTTGTGTGAGTTTAATACAGTCTGTATTAAACATGGTGCCTTCAAAATACTGTGGAAAAATTCCAAGTCGCAGGTGTACTGCACAATAGCCTGGAGTACTGACCTATTATGGTACATTTCCAGTATGCTGGAAATTGAAAATGACTTCCCAAATAGTGCAATTTGAATAACATTTCTGCTTAAACTTCAGGAAAAAATGAAGGTTATATACAGTCTTTTAATATCTAAATTTTACAAGCGTATCTTTCATGAAATGAGGGTTTTAAAATATTTTCCTTCCTTTCCATTTAAGTGATTACTTAAATGTTTTTCTATGAAGTCAAGTGTGATGCTATCTTCTGAGTGAACAGTGCATTTTATTATGTGTTGCAGTGCACACAGCTGAGTTACTCAGCTAGAAATTGTATAATACAAAATGAATGGAGCCATTTGCTCTATGTTCTGATCAGTCTTTATCCTGGACGTTCAAGTGTCATTACATTCTGTTTTAATTGAATATTATGTTTTCTCTATTCACATTATTTAGATTACAGCTATATCAGAAATTACTTAACTCACTTTTCCTATATTTGAGACTATTCTATTTTCCAGATTTTTAGACTAGTCTCAAAAATACCCAACATTTTCCTACTTTTGCAAACTTGTTCATAAATTTATTCTCTCTATATCGGTATCAGCAATTAATTAAAGTTAAGGTCATGCCTTTGAAAGAGATCAAAGAAGTACATATGGATTGGTTTGGAAGGACAAACAGAACAGAGAAATGAAGAAATTATATAACATCTTAAAAACAAGAAAGTATAACTGACAAAAGACTTTACAGTCAACAGATTTCAAGGTGCTTTCTAAGAAAACAATAAAATTATTCAAAATGTATATTATGTATTCTTATTTATTTTAAATGCTAATGACCATGTTGTATAATTTTATTGTTTAAATGTTTGTTTTCATGTGTAGGAGGTGCTTCTTCATTTGTATTGCTTTCATTGGTTGAATAAAAAACTGTCTTGGCCTTTTGATAGGACAAAAATCAGATAGGTGGAGTAGACAGGACGGAATGCTGGGAAGAAGGGAAGTGTGGCAGATGCCATGCTGCTCCTGCCCAAGATGGACACTGATTAGACTCAGGCTGGTAAGCCATGACCCTGAGGTGACATGCAGACTATTAAAAATTGGTTAGTTTAAGATGTGAGAATTAGCCAATAAGAGGCTAAAACCAATGGGCCTGACAAAGTTTAAATGAATACAGTTTATGTGTAATTATTTCGAGTTAAGATAGCCAGGCGCTGAGAATGTGGCCCTTGCCAGGAACACAGCCGGCCCACTCCGGGAGCTGGGCAATGGGACACAGCCCAGTCGCGCCAATTACTACATTTCGCGCCCTCCTCATGCAACATATACTTGCTCATTAACCATATAAAATGAGTTACAGACCTGCCCTCCTAAGCTTAAAATGGGTAGTTCAACCTTGTTTGCACTATGGCCATGATATAGTTTAAGATACCTGTGGAGAAGATGGCATGCCTTCCAATGCTTTCCCATACCATTTTACTATAGTTTTAAGTGTTTATCTGGGAAAGCATATGTTATTTCTAAGAGAGTAATTTACATTTTTCCTTTAATATATAATAATAATAATTCAATATAGATATTGGATTTAAGATTATATGGAGATTGTGGGTTCCTTCCCATTCCATCACCACACAGGCACTAGCAATCGATCTCAGGATCTTTTGTCTCTTAGGAAAGTGTTCTTCCATAGAATTACATTTGTAAAACCTTTATAATCTATAAAGAAAAAAAAGAGAAGAAAGATTTCCCTGAGTAGTTCAAGTTAGCCTTAACCTCATCTTCAAGCCCTGAACTCTTTTGAAGCTGATAGAACACATATATACTTCCAAAACCTCTGTGAAAACAGTTTTCATTCAAAACCAGACAGCTTTATGTTAGAATTAATCATTGAAATCTGTCAAGTTAAGTTTAATATGAGTCAGGTGGAACTTGGAGGTTTATAAATTGAAGTAAAAAAAGAAAGGGTCACCTACTTCCTTAGTAACTGTGGGCAATTCAATAATCAAGCCTACTCTTGTCTGTTATTCATTGATTTCTGGAAAGACCTTCTCTGTGTGTGTGTGTTTAAAGAACGTTTCTCCAGGCAGCAACTTTGCATTGCTCAGAGGCTTCCGTTGCATGACATTTTAGACCTCAGATCTGGAAGTGTACAATGGAGCTCCATACACTGCCAATTAGGGAAATGTTATTTCTACACAACGGTACATTTTATTTTTCTCTCTCCCTTGCTCTGCAGTAGTGTAAGTGTTAAAGCCTGAGAGGTTTCGAAAGCTTCAGCGAATGTGTTAAGACTGTTAATGAAGCTTCAGAATCTAAGGACAAAATTAGCTCTCACACCCACACTGCGCAAAGTACACCAACTGTCTGATAGAATTGCATCATGACTTTTACCTGGGGACACGGGTATTATATTCAGCTGAATTGATGAAATTGCAGAGACAGATGTGCCCAAAGGACATTTTAAGAAGCTTGTACCTACATAAATTGCTTGTGAAAAATCTACAACATTTGAATAAGAAACCAATGTAAAATATTTTCTGCCTGTAAACTTCAGGTTATATGATATGTATTATCAAAAATATTCTTTAAGAGAAGAGAACATTTGACTTTCTCTTGGTATTAAATGAACAACAGAATTTCATCTCCAATTAATGTCCTTTTCATTTTATGCATAAACGCTTAGGACAGTAGAGTTTGATGTATAATTTTTATTCTTTGTTTTCTTTTCTCTTTTTAAAACAATCTTATTTTACATACCAATTGGAGTTTCCTCTTCTCCTTGTTCTCTTCGTCCCCCCATCTTCTCCCCACTCCCTGCCCCTATCCACACCTCAGAGAGGTTGAGACATCTTATTAGGAGTTAAGAAAGCCTGTTAAAGACCCTCCCCTTCTGTATCTAGACTGAGCAAAGTATCCCTCCATAGGGAATGGGCTCCAAAAAGGCAGTTCATAAACTAGTGATAAATACTGGTTCCACTGCTAGTGGCTCCACAAACTGCCCAACCTGCACAACTGTCACCCACATTCAGAGGACCTAGTTCAGTGTTGTGTAGGTTCCCCAGCTGTCAGTCCCACTAGTTCAGGTCAACTGTTTCTGTGGGTATCCCCATCACGTTCTTCTCCCCTCTGCTCATAATACCATTCTTTCCTCTCTACGGCTGGACTTGAGGAGTTCAGCCGAGTGCTTAGATGTGCATCTCTGCATTTCCTTCCATCAGATACTGGATAAAGTTCTATGACAACAATTAAGGTAGTCATCAATCTGAATACAGGGGAAGGGCATTTTATGTACCCTTTCCACTATTGCTTAGTTTCTTAGTTGAGGTCATCCTTGTGGGTTTCCAGGAATTTCCTTAGTATCAGGTTTCTCACTAACCTCATAGTAGCTTCCTCTGTCAAAGTATCTCTTTTCCTTGCTCTCCTTTTCTATCTTACTTTGTTTTTTAAAAAATCAGTAGATTCAGGGCTCTTGCTACTGTCACTGGCATGCACAATGCTATACAGATTTTAATAACTTAGATGACTATCACTTAATACATAGAATAAGAGACTAAAGGTGGCTCTTTCAACCAACACCTCCAAGCAACACAGTAGACCACTTCAGAGCACCAAACAACAGTAGCTAAGGGATATATCATAGTCATTGCCACTGACAAATCTTAGCAGTTGCTTTTTAGGATATCCCCAGGATCATCAAATGTCATTTTTTCAGGACAAAATTTTAAAAAAAATATTTTACTGAATGCTCCAAGTTAAAAGTTCTTGGTAATTTTGGAAAGTAAAGTTTGGTTGTTTTTAATAAAACATATGCCCAATATACAGATCTTTGTGTTGAAGCAATAAAATGAGGGAGGTGGCAGTAGTGGCTTACTGTTCACTTCATGCCTTTCCTGCCTTGGAGAGATATTAGATAGTCTTACATTTGTTCAAGAAATTTCAGACACCAATTGTTAATTTCAGAGAACTTCATTTTAGTTCCTTAGAGAGTTCCAGAAGCTAAGCCTCTAACTACTCCAACTGTGTAAAACATAAACCATTTAATATTTTAACTTGATGACTTTTAAAATGTAAAAATTATCTGACACAACTGTTAGGGACACTGCTTCTAGCATTTGCTTGCTCACACGACCATACATAAAGCATCTTATTGGAAATTCATAAAACAATCTTTTCTACCAGAGGCTTTGGGTATAAAAGGACAGGGTGCAGGGTTCTAATAAATGGCATTTTTGATGGATCGCTGTTTTTTTCTTTGTGTATTACAGTATAATAATTTTAAATTAATGACCCCGGGAAACTTCAAATTCATCATAACCGAAACCCTTATTTTCTATGGAGTGTATTACCTTCTCATTTCTTTGGCATTTCACATATATAACTCTAGTATGAGGTTTTATTTTACATACTCTGTCTTCTAAATTATACTTCAAGTCCTTGAAACACAGGATGTTTAACTCATGACACTCCATGACTATTTAAAACATAGTACCTTGTCCAAGACAGGTGACAAATGATTAACTAAAATAAAAGGAATAATGGTATAAAAGTTAAACAATTTATTATAGATACTGAACGATGATATTACCATGGAATTTGAGAGTTTACAAAGCATTTCAAATGTGTTATTTTTAAAAAATTCTAAATAGGTACATCCTCTAATTTCTATATTAGATTTTTAAAGTACTCTCTTATGTTTGTGGTAGACATGTATTAATTGTATAAGATGCATTATAAAATGACATTTCCAGGACTAGAGAACCAGCATAGACGTTAGGAGAACACATGACTCTTGCAGAGGACCTGGGTGTGGATGACTGGCACCCAAGCTGGCTAGCTCAAAACCATGTGCTTCTCCAGGTTTTATACATCAACATCTCTGGCTACTATTGGCAGATGCTCTAATACGTACAAACTCACAACTAAACACATAAATAGAAGTATACAAATATGCCAAAACAAAATTTCTGTTAGAAAATAGCACTGACCTGATGTGGGATTTCCTTCTGTATACTGTGAATACAATTGGTTAATAAAGTGGCTTGGCCTGTTAGAGTAGAACAGAGGTTGGCAGGGAAACTAAACTGAATTCTGGGAGAAGGAAGGTGGAGTAGAGAGAAGACACATAGCCCCAATGGAGACAGACACTAGGAACTTTACCCAGTAAGGCACAGCCTCGTGGTGATATACAGATTACTAAAAATGGGTAAAATTATTATGTAAGAGCTAGCCAATAAGAAGCTAAAGCTAATGGGGCAAGTGGGGATTTAAATAATAGGGTTTCTTGTGATTATTTTGGGGCTGAGCAGTCAGGAAACAAACAAGCCTTCCTACTACACCCACCTAACCAGTTATTAGGGCAACATTTTTTGAGGGAACGTCTATGTGATTTTCTAACCCTGTCACACTTTCTTAGCCATCCTCAAACTGCACTTGGAAATCAACATTTCTGAATTTTTTAATTGAAAGCAAAGATCTTCACACACTCTTCCATTTAGTTTACATAAAGTCTTGATAACCATGAGTAGAACAATAATAGAAACAATTTTTTAATTCTCAAATTTCAGATTTAATAAATAGATTTTGAGAAAGATCTAATATTAAGGATTAAGTACCTAAACTATAAAATAAATTGTACTCTGTCCATCAATTCAGTGATTAAACAACAGCTATCAACAATCATGTACATTAAAGCCAATTGCAAAATATAATGATATTAAATATTTCATCCTTTCAAAATAAGGACAATGCCAGTATAGAATTCTAGTGTTCTTTTCATTGGCACCATTCTTTTCTTTAAATACAGGGTCTCCCACTGGTCTGCAGTTTTCCAGTTAAATTAGTCTAGATTTCCAATGAGCCCAAGTTACCAGTCTGTATTTCTCTTCCAGTGCCAGCAGTGATCTTTAGTGTGGTTATGGGAATCACAATAAAGCAGCCATGGTTTCAAAGCAGGCACTACCCTAAATGTGCTACTTTTCAACCTCTAAAAATAATTTGTTTATATTAAGGAGATTTACTTAACTTAAACCTATTAATTTTGAATACATTACAAATATGAAGAAGGATGCTTAAAAGAAATCCCACAACTTATTCTATATGGATGCACATCTTCTTAGACCGAGATGGAGGGGGGAGGGCCTTGGGCTTCCCATAGGGCAGGGTATCCTGCCCCATCTTAAGGAAGCAGGGGGAGGGCGGTGGGGTAGTGGGGGAGCAGGAGGGCCGGGAACAATGGGAGTAAATGTAAATTTTTCTTTTAACAATAAAAAAAAAAGAAATCCCACAATAGCTCCGAAATGAGTATAAGGAAGAGTTTTTTTATTAAAAGGTAGAGTCACAAATTTTAGTCCACTGTTCAAACAGGGAACAGCAAGCAAATCCTACAGCCGGAAGAGAGGCTGGACGTGCGCTTTATATGGCATATATAGTATAAGAGGCCATGTCCATTGAGCAGGTAACTTAAACGCTACTGGCTGAAGGATTCCCTATAACACCCCCCCTTTTGTTTAAATAAGAAAGTTCTAAGTCTAATACAAAAATATATACAATAAGAATAAATATAAGGTATAAAAATTAGAATTACAACCAGCATAAACAATACCAAACAAGAAATGTTTCAATAAGTATCCAACCGTAATGACTTTAAGTCTTGTATAATAAATAACTTGGCCAAGTTCTGAGAGGAAAGTAACAAAAACTATCTACTCTTCAACCCCAACAAGCCCGAGAAGGAAAATAATATTACATGTGTAAGCAGAAAGTAAATCAAGAAACTTCCCAAATGTGCAACAAATGATAGAGGCAACTGGTTACCTGGGCAATCACCCAACGTCTCATTTGCAACTTAGGAGCAACCAACTTGGCTAAGAACTAGAGTAACTGACAGACCATTTTCAGAGGCGGAAATGTTTCAAAACTGTCTTACCCTGTCTTGGCAAGATTTGACAGTCTTTACTTTTTTATTATTTATTTATTTTTGTATCCTGCTTGTCCTGTCTGGACATTGTACATTTTGTCAGTGATTGATGCATGGGCAGCTCATTGCCCAAAGGCTAGTTTTGCCAAGAAAAAAAAAAAAAAAAAACAAACCTCCAAGTGAAGTTTCTTCAGTGTTCAACATTCTTTCAGGAATATATTGGTGCTGCCAGAATCAATCATGTCTCACATCAACAGAACCCTAAGTTATTTAAATGCCATATTCTGCAGCTCTTTGAAGTGGCTGAAGATAACCTATCTATGCAGAATGCACTCTGTATCGAAAGTACCTGATTAGTCTAACTATAAGCATGACGAACATGGATGACTATTGACCTATAATTCTTAATACCTATACAACTTAAAAAATAAGACTTCATATTAGAATATAAGACAATCTTTAAACAATGTGCAACAAATGAGGACAATGACTTTAAAATGTAAGCAATGTACAAATATCTTGATCAGAAGTAGAAATGTATATTGCAATATGATAAATATGTCCTAAAATTGTATTGATATACAAAATGTCTTAAGCAGAGGTAGAAGCATGCATGCATACTACATGACAAAAAACTTTGTCTAGGGATACAAATATTGTAAACAAAATAGAAATATATTCAATAAAGTTTGTATCAATATACAAAAATTTATACCAATAAAAATATAACTCACAAGTATTCACTCCATTACTCACTATTATTATTAGTATGAGTAAGGTCATACTAATCTATTATCCCATCTAATTTCTCCATTTTTATTTTCAAAGAAATCCCTGAGCTAACATAATCTTACCCCAACCCCCAACCCTATAACAATTATAAACAATCCCTAAGTGATGTCCCTAACCCTGAGGACAGACTTTGTTGGGAGAGGGGATGTCGTCTTCTAGAATTACTTCCAGCTGTCATGAGGGTGATATTGTTTCTATGGGATTCTGTGACAATAAAATGATGGTTAAGTTCCAAGATTACTGTCTGGTTTAATTGCAAATAGTCTCTGAGTATTCTGTATGGTTTTTCTGAGGTTCCTATTTGGAGTTCTGTCCAGAACGTTATTTAAAAACAACAACAACAACAACAAAAAAGAAAAACATGCATCATTACAGCTAACCAAGTTGGAACCATCTTGAGCAGCTTGTACCCCAAACAGGTCTTATAGTAGTGCTATCAGCATCATGACATCATGACTCAGGTGGAGCTGTTGTTATGGGTACTCATCTTCCTCCTGAAAACTTTAAAGATCATTGCATGCTGGCCAGTGGTGGTGCACACCTTTAATCCCAGCACTCAGGAGGCAGAGGCAGGTGGATCTTTGTGAGTTCAAATCCAGCCTGGTCTACAAGAGGTAGTTCCAGGACAGGCTCCAAAGCTACAGAGAAACCCTGTCTCAAAAAACCAAAATAAAAAAAAAATCATTGCATGAAAATTCATTGTTCACTGTGGAAATTTTAAACATTATTTATACAGACATACCTATTCACTGAAAGGTACAATGAAGGGAAAAATAGGTATGAAGAAAAGTAATTTTTTAAAATTATCTTTTCTTTCTGTCCCATACCATGGCTCCTGACATGAGACAAAAACTCAGAGTTTTTATTTCAACAACATGCTTGGATTTAGAGAAGGACAGAGCTATTATTGTGCAACTCCAAACCCAGCATCAATCTCTAAGTGAGTCATGAATATTTTATTTACTATTCAGAGGTTCTTACCCTCAGATGACTTGTCCTCATAAGTTACAATTCTCTTTGTTTGATGATCCTATCTGGATAATTCCCTTTTCCTCTTTAGGCATCTAGATATCCAGGGTCTCTTGACTTTTTGAAGATGAGTATTTTCCTGCAAAGACAAGAACAGAACCCTGTCCCAACCCTTATGAGGTTTCTTACCACCTGATTGGTTGTCACCTCTGTGAATGAGCTGCCATTTCTCTTTCTCAAAAGATTTCTCATTTTCAAACTTAATATTTATTAATTTTGATGGTATCCATAAATTTTCTTTTCCTGTTGAAACAAGAGCAAACCTCCTTCCCCAACATAGCATATCTTATGTGGTCAACGCATCCTTGAAATGCATCGGCTGATTTAATTCAGAAGACTTTTTATTATCCAATGTCTCTATGCTGCTGTTTCTCCTTTCTCATTAGAGTTAAGAAACTTCAAGGTCAATAAAGCATTATGTAATCTATTTCTGGGGGCATTTTCCATCCCTTTCTATTAGTTTAACATATCCTTTATAGTTCAATTTGATCTTTCTGTAACTTTCTGACCTATAGGAGTGTGTGATATACCTGCAATATGTTTTATATTATAATATGCAAAAAAACTGTTTAATTTTTTTAGAGATATATCCTGGCCATTATCTGTCTTTATTTGTGCAGGTATACCCATGATGGCCATAACTTCTAATAAACGTGTGATTACTGAATCACCTTTTCTGAGCTTAAAGCAGTTGCCATTGAAACCCAAATAAGTGTCAGTGGGGTCGTGTACATATGTTTATTTTCCAATTTCTTCAAAGTAGAACACATCCATCTGCTAGATTTCATTTCTTAGCATACCCTTTGGATTAGTCCCTGCAGGTAGTGCTGTTTGGTTGAGTAAATAGGACATCTCTTTATAATCTCCTTAACTTGTTGCCATGTAATAGAAAATTCATTATTTAAGCCTTTGCTATTGACATACTGCTTCTTATGGAATTTTGAGGCCCTCAACACACTTCCAATCAGTAATTGATCAGTTTCTACATTACCTTTTGCTAGAGGACCTTGCAGACACGTAAGTGATTGGATGTGTGTTATGTATGTGGGATAAAGCTTATTCGTGATTATTTCTTGAACCTGTGTGAATAATAAAGTCAATTCTGTATCATCTGGTATAAATTCAGTGGTTTCAGTATGCAAGAGAACTCTTTCTGCATATTGTGAATCAGTAACTATATTAAGAGGTCCTTTATAATCTCTTATTACCATAAGAATAGCATATAATTCTGCCTTTGGGATAGAATTATAAGGGCTTTGTTTTACCTTACTTAATTCTTCCAATTTGTAACCTGCCTTCCCTGATTTATTTGCATGATTATAGAATGCATGGGCTCCAGTTATTGGTGTGCTCCATACAATGCGGGAAGGATCCAAATAGTTCTCTTTATAAGGTTAACTCTATGACTTTGGGGATAATTGCTATTAATCTCTCCTAAAAAATTAGCACAAGCTCTTTGCCAAGGTTCATTATCTTCCCATTTTTTAAAAAATTTCATCAGTAGTAAAAGGCACTATAATCTCTTCTAGGTCTATACCTGCTAGTGGATCAACTCTCAATTTTACTTTTATAATTAATTCAGAGACTTTTTCCACATAAGTTTTTAATTTTTTACTTAGTTTATGTGGTAAAAATATCCATTCTAAGATAAAAAAAAATAAAATTAAAATTCCTGTAGGGGAAATTCTGGAAGGTAGTATGACTAAAATGCAATTAAGATTTGGATTCACCCTATCCATATGCGCCTCTTGTAATTTTTCATCAACAACAATCAATTCTTTTTCCACTTCAACTGCTAATTCTCTGTGACTATTTAAGTCTTTGTTACCAAGTAACGTTTTGTTTAAATTAACTATTAGATCAGGTGTTATCCCAATAGCTAGTGGTAGACTGGAAATGTCTCTTAACAGTCTTTGAAAATCATTCAGAGTCAGCAATCAGTCTCTCCGAATTTGTGCCTTTTGTGTTTTAATCTTCTGTAAACCTATTTTATAACCTTGGTTATTGACAGAAGCTCCTCTCTGTATTTTTTTTCAGGAGCAATTTGTAATCTCAAACATTTTTTTCTAAAGTATCTGTCTTTGATTCAGATAGCAAAATGTCATCCATATAATGGTAAATTATAGATTTAGGAAATTTTTTGTGTATTAGTTCCAATAGCTGAATACAAAGTTTTGGCATAGGGTGGAACTAATGAGCATTCCCTGTGAAAGGACAGTACACTGGTATCTGCTAGTAGGTTGAGAATTTTTATGAGTAGGTATTGAAAAGCAAATTTTTCTCTGTCCTTTTCTTGTAAAGGTATAGTGAAGAAACAATCTTTTAAATCAATAAGTATATCCTTTTGGTAATAGAGAAGGTAGAGGGATTTCAGGTTGTAGAGGGCCCATAGGTTGAATTTCCTTGTTGACATCTCTTAGATCTCTCACCATTCTCCATTTAACAGATTTCTTTTTAACAACAAATACAGCAGAACTCCAAGGGCTGGTTGATTCTTCAAAATGGTGAGCATCTAGTTGCTCCTGTACCAGCTGTTCTAAAGCCTACAGTTTGTCTTCTGTTAATGTCAAATGTTTAATGCATATTGGTTTCTCAGTTAACCATTTTAAAGGTAGGGTTGTTGGTACCTCTAAAGGTTTGCTATTTCCTTTGTGTTCTTGTACAGCCTAAATGGCTGGTGATATTTGTGTATAGTACCTTATAATATCTTTCCCCAAATTAAGAGTTTCTGGTTCTGCAAGAATGTTAATCTGGGTATTCCATTGCTGGATCAGGTCATGAACCTATAAATTCACTGCAATATTAGCCACATATGGCCTTGGCCTTCCTCTCTGTCCTTCTGACCCTATGTATTCAACCCATCTCATGCTTTGTTTCTCTTGAGATAGGGTTCCAATTCCTTGTAATTGAATATGTGCCTCTTGAAGAGGCCAATTTAGATGCCAAGATTCTGGAGTAATGATATGCAGTCCACACCCATGTCTATCAAATCTACAATCACAATGTCATTTATATGCGTCCTTAGCTTTGGTTTTGATCATTTATAGAAGTTTGCCATAAGATTTCTTAGTTCCTACCGGAATGTTTTATTTATTCTCCATCATCCAGTCTGTTCTTTTACAGAAGGCTCTGGATTTTTTTAATTTTTCTAGTGGGACATGTCTTCCACAATGCCTGGGAATGACTAGATCTCTTTTGGCTTAGGGTCCTGCAAGAGGCCCCCAAAATGTTTCCCGATGTTATTAGGTTGCCTTCTCTGTCTCTTGTTGATCTGCATTTATTAGTTCAATGTCTAACTTTGTCATACCTTCTACATATACCCAAAGGCTGAGTCTTCCTATTCTTGCATTTCAGAGGAGATATTATTCCTAAGAATTTCTTTTCTACAATCCCTTCTCAGATGTCCTATTCTACCACAGTTAAAACATTTGGCATTTTGGTGTCTCCTCATCCCTTTGGAAATTGCTTCTTCTACCCAAGATTCAGTATTATAGTCAAATGTCTCAATGTTGATTGTATGCAGTACCTATTCATCCACTGTTGCTGACCTAACATTTAAAGTCCTAAGTATCTTTTGCATTCCAGGTTGGCAGTTTCAAATGCCAGAGATTAAATAAGCATTCATCTAACATCTAGGTCTGTTACTCCTATTTGTACAGCCTTAGTTAATCTTTGTAAAAAGTCACTAAAGTGTTCTCTCTGGCCCCGTTTAAACCTGTTATATGATTCAATTCATTTTCTGGTCCTTGAATCTTGTCACAAGTATTTAAGTTTGAATAGGGACAAGATTTGTTCATCATAAATACCTTGAACCTGTGGGTCATCATAAGGGCCCTCACCAATAATTTGATCTTGGAAAGTCTCAAATCCTTTTGCTTTTTCCTTTTGCTCTAAAATTTTAGCCTCTTCCCTGAAAAAAACATTTAAATATCAGTTGAGGTTCATTTTCCAGCCAGGAAACAGGCTATCATGATTTGCAACCTGTTTATTTTTGAAGTGGAAATGGAGGGGGTTGATCTTGGGAGAGAGGAAAAGAGGAGTCTAGAAGGAATGGAAAGAGGAGAAGCTGCAGTTGGAATGTAATGTATGAAAGGAGAATCTATTTAAAATACCCATTTTACTTGAAAATTTTACTTTTTAACAGCTGAATACTATTCTCTTATTTAAATGTACCACATTTTCATTGTCTAATCATACTTTTATGGATGACTATGCTTCTTCTAGTTTATGGCCATTATGAATTGAACATCAATGTTCATAGATGAGCACATGTCTCTCGGCAGCTTGCACAAGTCCATCATACATTCAAATCCAAAGGATCCCAACACTGAAAATGGAAGTGGACATAGGTCCAGTTCTAAACAAAAGCTACTTATAATTGACATCAGCTGGCAAAGTGAAATTCTGTCATCCCCAGTGAGTTGAAACTGGTTGAGTCACTAGCTCTAGCCACCACACTATAGGACAGGCCCATGATCAGGGTAGTTGACTAACACAAAACCTACTCCATGGTGTATTTCATTTCATTTTATTTTGTTTTGCTTTTTTTGGCCTATTGAATATTCTTGTTAGTTTTGATTTTTGTGTGTTTTTATAGTTTTGTTATGAGAAACACACACACAGAGAACATAAATAAATAAATAATTTGAAAACATTGTGATATAGAATAGTTTTCATCAAGTTTTGATATATAATTATGATCATTGAGAGTAAACTTTTTTCTCCATCAGTGATACCAATTTTTGCTTCACAATGCAGATAAACTGTTCTGAAATAGGCTGTTCAAATGTATAGCATTGAAACTGTGATGTTAAATATGGGCCTTAGAAACTACAACTGATCTAAAGTATCTTTGTTGAAATCTAAATAGATTTCAGGGGCCAAAAGAAATACTATTTCACTATGCATATGTTATACACCAAATACTTACAGTTTCATTTTATTTATTACAGTATAATTTCACAGTCAAAACACACAGTTTAATTTACTATCAAATGCTGATAGCTGTGTAGATGTGTAGACCAGGTTGAGCCTCAACAACTTATGCCTTGATGTATTGTATCTCCTCTCAAAGACCTAAGTAATTAATCTTTTATCCCCGTAGACACATTGGGCTGTTCTTGAATTTCAGATAACAATAAGGACTTTTTAATTCATCCCACTTTTATAGGCGATATTCAATCATAGATCATATGGGAATTTTAAGTATGTGACACGAAGGATTTGGAGATTCTGACATAGGCTGTAGTTATGTATGAAAAACAGTTGTAAGCTTTGTGTTCTCAAATTTTTAAGAACTTAAATAATTTCAGAAAATGTAGAAATTTAAAAACTGCTGAGTGAATATCAAAGTGGATTCATACTGACCAAGAAAGAGAATGATTTTTCCAAACAAACACCACTGAAATTCCTGGTTCTGGACTCATTGTCCTTCAAGGAATGAACTAGAACATACATCTTCAAAATCATCTCTATATGTCCTATCCTAATCTACAAAATAATTGTCATCAGTATGTGGGAAAAATCAATGCTTGCTTCTTGTCGAGAGAGTGCTTTGTAATCTAATAGCAAATCCTTCAGTCTGGAATTTCATGTGGTTGCTTTATTTTGTTGTCATATAAGAAATGATAGCTAATTTATTATCATGAATTTGGCATGCATTTTTGTAATATGAAAATAAAACACTCTGAGAAAAACATTAATTTTAGAACTATTTTGCTGAAAGTATATTAAATTTTCTTTTAGCGTTAGAATTTAATCTTATCAATGTATGAAACAAAATAATGACTTTAAAATATATTTAAAATTAAAATATACATGCATAAATATTTATATGAAAAATTTAATGTTATAAACTCATGTCCTTTTTCTATTTTTCTTTCTTTTTTAAAATTTTTAATTTTATTTCTCGAAACAGGGTTTCTCTATGTAGCTTTAAATCTGTCCTGGAACCCACCATGTAGACCAGGCTGGCCTTGAATTTACAGAGATCCACCTGCTTCTGCCTCCTGAGTGCTGGGATTAATGGCGTGTGTCACCACTGCCCCTCTCTTTTTATTTAATAATTTGTTTTAAGATTTATGTATTTATTTAGGTAGTTATTATGTACAGTTTTCTGCCTATCTGCATTCCTGAAGGACAGAAGAAGGCACCAGATCTCATTACAGATGGTGGGGATCCATCATATGGTTGCTGGGAATCGAACTAAGGACCTCTGGAAGAGTAGGCAGTGCTCTTAACTGCTGGGCCATTTCTCCAGCTCAAACTCATGTCTTAATTTTATAACTTCAGAAGATTCACTTCTCATCCATGACTGAGGAATTAATGACTGGTATCAATATAAGTTCTGAGAATATTTTTAATGGGACAAGAGACAATGGTTTTACTCCTGAACTTGCCTACCCAATGCATTTCAACATGATCATTATTTATATATGGGATCTACTGAGCAATTGTTACACTTTATACTATGTTGCCTAAGTTAGCAACTTTAATTCATAGATTATTTTACCCATAATTTTCTACTGAGATAATTTTAATAAAATTATTTCCAAAGCCTTTGCCTTACTATATTAGTATAAGGGTATTCTCAACAACCAAGAGAAGGCAGAGCACTGTTCAAGAGAAGGCAGAGCACTGTTTGCAATCACTCTGCAGCACAAGTGGCATACCACAGCAGGTCTGACAGAAAGTCCCTGTGCTCAAAGAATGAATCAATATCATAAAGTAAAATTAATTTCTCATTTTGTTGCATAGAGTTGGTTGTAATGATTATTTTTTCAAAATCATCTAGGCCAAATTTATATATACCATAATTTATAGACAAGTATTCTCAAGGATTCTTTATTTAGTTGTTACGAAGTATTAGATTCAGCCTGTGTTTGAAAATCACGACTCTCTATAAATGTACTTTCATGATGATATGAAATAAATCTTTTAGTGTTTAATAGAAGGTAAGTTATTTTATTTATTAGTAAAGTTAACTTCCTCACCTTGACTTATGCCACTTATCTTATAGCATCAGATGGTATTGAAGTAGAGGCATGAGTTTTTTACATTCCAAATTCTAGTTAGTGCCTGTAAGCACATGGAACTTAGTGAACCTCTGTAAGTTCCCAATTTTTCTTATGTAAAATGGCAAGTAAGAAAAAATATCCTTATTATACAATTGCAAAAACACTTCAATAAATCTAAAACATCATTAGTACAGAAGCCAAAATAGCAAATATTTTTTTTTTTGTTTTAGCCCCTATGTTCTTTGTGTTGTTACTATTCGTTATGGGTTTTTTTTTTTCTTCAGGGTACAACACAGAAAAGCATTTTAATACTGAGCAGCTATCTTACTTTGCATACACCTGATAAATAAGTCTGTCAATAACCAATGAAAATTGACAATCTCTACAAGGTTCTTCTCTAGACTTTCTAGTCTTCGTCCCTATATCAAGTCAGGTGATCAAAATGGTCCCTTCTGAGACAAAGCCCCTTCAGATTCCTACACAAAATGGTGATATGGCATCATGCCTTTCACTTTTTATCAAAGGTCAGTGGAAGAAAATGTTCAAGTGAATAAAATCTCTCCTCTCTTCCTCCCTCCCTCCCTCCCTCCCTCCCTCCCTCCCCTCTCTCTCTCTCTCTCTCTCTCTCTCTCTGTCTCTCTCTTTCTCTCTCTCTCTCTCTCTCTCTCTCTCTTTCTCTCTCTCTCTCTCAAGCTTCCATTCAAGATACTGTCCATTCTAGTGTTTAATGTCCCTTAGACCAATACTTGCCATAAATTCTCCTTAGAGTTAGTTTTGGAGGTTTTACTACATCTGATCTCTTTTTTAAAGTAACTCATCTTTTAGGCAAGCGGAAAGGGCTATAATAATAAATAGAAGGTTCCCTTTAACTTGTATAATTCTAGGGAGTTCTTAGCTGTTTTGTCAGTCTCTACCACTTAAAGAACAAGCCTGATGAATTCATCCTCCCTTTTATCTTTCAAACTAAAGATGGGTCCTGGGTTCTTTTGTTTGTTTGTTTGTTTTGTTTTTTGTTTTAAGCATTTGTATTTTAAAAGATAGCTGGGGTGGGGATAGTTTTATTGCTAACAAAATTTCTGAAAAAGGATTCTTTGGAAGCCAGAGGATTCTATAATTTCTTTCAGCTCACACTTGTAAATCAAAGGCAGGCAAGTAGCAGACTTTTGACAGTTATCTGGGCTACACAGTTTTTTTAAGAAGACACTCTGACAGATGAGTCTTACATTTAGCTAGATGCAAGAAATCCAGCATCTATTGTTTAGAGGAGGTGAAGGAGTGGGAACTGGGATTTGTATGAAAAATGAGAAAATATTGTTTTCTAAAAAATAAATTTAAAAATCATATTAAAAACAGCAATGGGACCAAATACCATGAATACTAATGGACACAGCATCCAGTATATCTAAAACCTTATTCTAAAAGTTAGCTATAACTTGATTTTAAACATGTCACTTTTTGAAATCATTCACTTAACCTTGAAATAACCAACATGTATATTACTGATAAATGATCCTGTTTCAAAGTTAAAATTTAGTAACAGATTTGGCCTCTACTTCTAAAAAAATTAAAAATAATTATGAATCTCCTGCTACAATAGCAACAAAAAATGCATGATAACCTGTGGTTGTGGTTACCAGGAAGTATTTTAAAGTTTAAACAATTTTCTGTGGGTGCCACCATAAATCTCCCCACAGTGAGCAGCTATCCATGTTAAAAATAGGAAAAGTATTACAATGTGCATATGGCTTGGGTCTTGAGATAGCAGTCTACTTCCATGGTGTATTTATCAATAAAGCACTGCAAAATTCTTGAGCTCTGCTGTTTGAAAGTGTACGTGGAACAACATCTTGTTCTACTCAACATTCATGTGTTTGTTTCCATCATTCACTTTCATGAGCGAGAATGCGGCCTTCAGCTTTCAGAATGATGGTCTTGCCTCGTGTCATTCTGTTGACATCCTCTTCCTGTTTATTTTATTGTTGTTGTTGTTAAAATGACAAAAGTTTATTGAACTGATTGATAAAGTTTTATCTTGGTAGCTTATAACATAACAGTAGTTGCTGTAAAAGTCAAATTAAGACATCTTCGTTGATTAAATACAATTATCATTATGTAATCAAAGTCATCTGATAGGTATTCATTGAATTCTGTGGTAAATATAGATTAGCAATGAGGAGTAAAACTCCACAACTTTCTAGTTCGGGGTCATCATGAAGCTAGACTCTAAAGAAATCTCATTCTGGCAACTCTTAGATATTTATGTTTACTTTCTGAAAAAGGGGATTAAATGTGAACATAATTAAAAATGACTGTCTTCTACATTCTCTTTCTGTTAAATTAACCAAAGGAATGCATTTCTGAAGACTTCATTCTCTACTTGCTAGATTCATGGTGATGTTCAGGTTAACGTAGAACATTTGAAAGCTTTCCAAAGTTTAAATTGTATTAATACTATGAAAATCTAAGAGCAGGCTTGCATTAACATAATTATCAAAGATTTAAATAAAAGCAGAACCTTGACAGGAACTTCAAACATCATGAGAAAGAAATCAATTTATAGCAACAGCTATTTTAGAAGAGATAAAAATGAATTATAAGAGTACACACTGGCTCTAAAACCTCAGGACATTATTAATAAATATTGTCTCTATCCTAAGGTATCTAGAGCTATGAAGCTAGTGTTAAATAGCATGTATTAAGAATTAATTTTGTTTTCAACCACGATTCCTACAGGAGAAAGATTTATGAAATTGTTCTGACTGTGTTTTCCCCCTTATGATATTTGATCCCAGAGGCACATTTTAACTAAATTTGACAGCAGGAAAGAGAGTCCAAAGCTAAACAGCATCATGCAAGTTTTTGAAACAGGTGACAGCTAATGGCCTAAACAGTTCACATTAATAATCAAATGCTGGCTACCCTGTGGATCACCACCATGTGCTAATGAGGAAAACCTTGCTTTCTCTGTAGGCAAGCAGCTCTCCAGGAAGCTTCTAAGGTTTCAAAAGTCTGATGAAAATGCAAGAAAGGAAGGCAATGGCAACTGCCAATCACTGGGATGATGTGCATAAAACTTATGAGAAATACCATTGTTTGTGTTAATTGTGCTTCGTTTATGTTACTCATTTAAACCAATTTTCAAAAGACCTTTTAAAGTACTGCAAATTTTGAAATACTCTGATTAACTGCCATAAATATTATTGTAGTTATTATTTTCCTCAATCCCAGATAATTTTCAATTGTTTTCAATAGTTGTCCTTTGTTATGTGTGTGTTGAGGGGTGCCAATGTGTATGGCACATTTGCATGTGTGGATATCAGAGGACACCTTGTAAGGGCATGGATTCTCCTCTTCCATCCACTGGCTCAGGTGATGGAATGAGGCTATAAGGCCTGTCAACAGGTACTTACCTAAGGTAGCTTGCTGACCCTAAGTTATTATTTCCTTGTTATCATTTTCTCCATTTATTCTTTTTGTTTGTTTGCTTTATTACGAGATAGGGGTCTCTGCTTTGTTCTGTTGTTCCTGAAACTCACTATGTAGTCCTGGTCTTGAACTCACATAGATCTACCTGTCACTGTCTCCTGAGTGCTGGGACTGAATGTACATTCACACCAGCTGTTTTCTGCTCCTTTTTTAAAAAAAGACTGAATGAGCATATGACCTAACTGGACCCTATGAATGTGACTGCCAGTGGGGACTGACTGAGAAGCCAATGATAATGGCACTGGGACCTATCTCTTCTGCATGTATTGGCTTTTTGGGAACTTATTGTATATGGATGCACATCTTCTTAGACCTAGATGGAGGGGGGAGGGCCTTGGGCTTCCCATAGGGCAGGGTATCCTGCACCATTTTAAGGAAGCAGAGGGAGGGCGGTGGGGTAGTGGGGAAGCGGGAGGGCCGGGAACAAGGGGAGTAAATGTATATTTTTCTTTTAACAAAAAAAACACACAAAAAATTATTGTCTTATAAAAATACCATTCAAAATTTCCACTTCTTCCCCTTCTCCTATTTTTCTCCCGCTCCCCCACTCCACCCTCCCTTGCCAGTCCTTAGAGAGGGCAGGATACCCTGCCCTGTGGGAGGTTCAAGGCCCTCCCCGCTCCATCCAGGCCTAGGAAAGGTGTGCATGAAAACAGACTAGGATTCCATAAAGCCAGTACATGCAGTAGAAACAAATCCCAGTGCCATTATCATTGGCTTCTTATTCTGCCTCCATTGCCTTCTTTCTCTTTTAAGAGCAGAAAACAGTGGAATCTCTGAATGTGGCTGTTTTCTGCTCTTAAAAGAGAAAGAAGACACATTTTCTGTGGATATCAAGTCCTTCGTCCACTTCTTTTGGCCAAATGTATTTCTTTGATGAAGATAGACCTCAGTTTTCAGTTATCTGTAGTGAAAGGGTTGACGTCTCCAACACGGTGTGCACAGGCAGCAGAGTATGCCTCAAGTGAAATAGTGCTTGCATCACAATCTGGATTTATGTCTCTATGGTTCAATTTAAAAATATGGTCTCACATTCAAATACCTGTTGGACATGGGTCCAAAGGCCTTTAAGTCCAGCATTGGAAACAGAGGCAGTCAGCTCCCTCAAAGTTTAAGACACAACGATCTCCGTAGTGGGTTCTAGATCAGCGAGGGGATCATCATGAGACAGTGTCTCACAAGCAAACAACAGTAGAAAAACCTGATGGAATTGATTCTTCATGAATTAGAGGCATTGATGGATTTCCTTGGTACCTACTAGTTTCACTCTCTCTTTTTTATTGAAGATAACTGGTATTTTAAGACTTTAAAAGATATTAGCTGTAATATTCTTGTAACTAGTAGACAGCTTTAGGTCACTTCAATTTTCTATTTATTTATATAAAACATAATTATTCCTGATTCTCGATTATTAAAAGTGATGACTTTTGCTAGTCTAAATTGTTATTTTATAGCTACATTAAAAGATACAGCCATTCTTATTGCTGGAGAGATGGCTCGGCAGTTAAGAGCACTTTTGGCTCTTGCAGAGGGTGGATGTTTGGTTTTTACAACTATCTATAACCCTAAAATTAGTAATATTTGTGTGTATTTTAAGTCTCTTCTTTTATTGGTGACTCTTAATAAATAATTTTACAGTTTTCTCAGTAAACGTTTCTCCTTATTGTTTCTTTATAGTGGCATCTGTCTTTAAATTAAACCAAAATGTAAAGGGCATTGGGTTTAGGAAGGAACTGCACAGAACAAAACCCCATTGAAGCCAAACACAAACAATATGAAAGTATCAATGCATTCATTTGTACTGATAATAAAAGCAGACTTGCAAACAAATGCTCTTTCTCATAATACCATGCAACAGGGCCACTCTAAGGAAGGCTGTAACAAAGGACCAAAGAGCACAAATATGAATTCTCAAGCAATGCTGTGGTTTATAACTCTAAAATAAGTACTGTTGAGGTCAAGGTCTCTTAAATTCTCACATGTTAACCCCTGCCTATTCTCTCTCCTGGTTCTTCGTGTGCACATGATTCACCTCTTCTTCTATTCTTTTAATATGCCTCACATATTCTGTTACTATCGTTTTCCTGAATTTCTCTGTTTCAATAGATTTGGCTATTTTAAAGTAAGATACCAGCAAAAAGATACTTTATGCCCACCTACTATAGTGTGACCTCAACTCTTTGTACTTTGCCTGTCTTGACACTGTTTAAAATGAGGCCATATACTATGTCAATCAGTTAAAAATCTCTGGCCATGGGAAACCAGAGTTGTACTTTGTGCAAAATAATTGTAATTATTAATATTATTATTAATATTATTGAAAGAGCAAAAAATGGAAGTAAAAACCATCAGGCATAAAAGTAAGTGGTAGAAGGATGACTAAGGATCTAGCACTTAGCTGCATTTGAGCTTATCATTATAGGATATTTGCCAAGAGAGCCACTACCCAGAACAGATAATGTTTGATATTATAATATGAAAGTTGAATATATTTCTTCACTTATAAATATTGCTAATGTACACAATTTACAAGATACTAGATGGAATAAATTCTGACTTATTGCATATATTATGTAATATACCTGTTACCTATTCTTTTAGAATATTACCTATACTTTTGTTAATCTTTCCTGAAGAAAGTCAAATTTATTTGCAATGCAAAATATATGTGTAAATACAGATATATTTAACCTATCAAATCTCAACACATAAGCCACATTAATACATTGCTCAATGGAGGAAATGACAGAAATGGAAAAGGTGTCCTTAGGGCACGGGGAAGATATATACCTTCCTATTGTAATCAGAGACAATAGCAATAATCAGCGAGGAAGGAGTACAATACAGACTATTGCCTTTTACATTTTTAAAATCTTAAATCAATGGAGCTATTTTCAAATATGCTATGATTATTAAGTTTTTCACTAGATCCTGCCAGCATCACCACTGTACTCTTTCTTTCCTTTCCCATTCTGACTGGTCTTTCTCAACTTCATTTCTGTAACTCTTTTTTATATATTGCATGTCTGTGCATTCAAAAAATATATAGTCTTCCCATTGTTAACCTAAATGTCTATAAATTTTAAAAATATTTTAACTGGGCATCAATTTTCTTAGAATATGTCATTCCTTGAAGTATATGCTTTACTATGATTGAATTATAAAACATCACCAAACTTAGTTAAGAAGTGATGTAGTCAACACTAATATGTGGTTGAGATGAGGGCTTGGCTGAGCTTGTCATTTGTTAAGAAAGAACCCAATGTATTATGTTCAGTATGGTTTCCTTCAGTTTTAGTGAACATGTTGCATTCTACATTACAGGTATTTTGGGTGAAATATTTCTAAAGTCACTTCTAAGATAATTATTGTGGTTTTTAAAGTATATTGGGCTTTATGTATAATAAAATGCATGTCCTTATTTTCTGATTCACGTAATGTTTCATATATACCAAAATATACTGGTTTAGATCATGTATATGAACAGTGAGGGGAGAGGGATTACAGTGACATATATACCTGTTACCACATACAAATTTCAAATCCCAATTCTGACAAAAAAAAACAGAGGTCCTTTTGTGGAACTCCTAACATTGGGAATAAGGGTATCTCTGACTCTTTTGCCTGCTGTTACAACTTCATTCCTCCTCTAGGGTTGTCTTGTCCACCCTCAATATTGATGCTTTTTTTCTGGACTTGTCTCTTGTTTTATCCTGCTTACTGTCATCTCCTGGAGGCAAGCTGTTTTCTGAAAGAAAACAGAGATGGAATGAATGTGGGAAGAGGAGAGGTGCAGAGAGCTGAAGGAAATGGAAGTAGGGGAAACTGTGGTAAGGATTACTTTATAAAGAAGAAAAACAAAAGAACTGGAATTATAACAAAATCAGGTTAATACACTCACTATCAAAAAAGAGTAAAAAAAAATTTACATGGAAGAAAATCGAGCAAAATGAAAAGTACCAGGGTTCTGCGAGCATCTTCTGTCCCCTCAAGTGTATGGGTGTATACTCCACTAATATACACCAGCCACCTATGGCTGGTGATTTGATACTGTGGGAGTATTTTGAAGCATCATCAAATGCATAGAAAAATCTGAGATTTATAAGTTAAACCAGGCACCCTATGAGGATCCATAGGTCCATCATGAGTGAAGACGGGATGCATTGATGTCATGGGCTAGCAGGACAACTTCCCTCTATCTCTAGTTTCATTGTTGTTAACTCTGTTGTTTGTTATTTAATTTTGCATTTTTATTTAAAAAACAAAACAAACAAAAACCATCACAAACATTCCTGGCCAATCAGTAATCAAATATTCACCAAGTATTTGTATGGTTTCTAGACTTCTAGAGACTATTAAGGATAACAATTGAAAGCTAAATCAAAAATGTATTTCTGAGCTTAGAACTACAAAACTCACTAAGGACCTGGAAGATCTTTACTATAAACAAAGACCTTTAAAATGTATATATAGAAATATGGTAAACACGGTTTAAAATTAAAAGCATAAAAATTAGCTTGGAGTATATCTCAGTTTGGAGAATTCTTGGCTCTCTTGAGCTACAGCTGGGGTTCAAAGCCTGACCCAAAATTAATCAATGAATGAGTAAATAAATAAAACATAGGAGAAAAAAACTATGTAAACTATATGAATATATGAAGTAAAGTAAATCCCTAATATGTGTTGTGCTTCTGTAAGAAAATACCAGTTATTTGATAATTTCTGAAAAGTAGAAATTTAGAGGCTAGTAAGATAGTCTACCATTTGGAACACTTGATGTTTATTTCCCCAAACCCAGGTCTGGCTCCCTCAATTGGCTTTTGTGCACCAAGGAATGCTCATGGTTCACATGGATAAGAGCAGTGAAAACAATTACACGTATAAGATCAAAATTAATAAATATTTCAAGAATAATATAAGTTTTCTCTCACACTTGATAGTTCTGCAAGTTGTCAAGGACCAGAGTAACATCAGCCTAAGAAAAGAAACCCTTCTCACCTTGAATGACAAACAGGGTAGGAAATCCAAAATACCCTTTCTACAATAGAGTAATTATCAAGAGGAAGAGCAATTATGAGCCATACCTTCTATAAAGAAGAGTAAATTCATACACAAGTTGTAGCCAGCCAAGCATGAAGGATAACCTTAAAACACAAGCATTTGATAACAAAATATTGTGAAGGTACTTAAGATTAAGCTTATAAAATATTTTGAAGGATGAAAAAAGAAAGAAGGCAAGAAGGCTATATTTTAAAAACATAAATTTGGAAGAAAGTTTACATCTCCTACCTCTTTTGCTAATTCTCCCCACCTCATAGTTTTCTACTCAAAGGAAAAAAAAATGAAAACAATCAGAAATAGATTACATACATGGATAGATATAGAGTAGATTAACCAGAAAGAAAAAATTCTAAACTGCTGTTGTTTTTTTCCATTAACAGTAAATGACAAGGCTGGAGAGATTTCTCCGCTATTAAGAACACTTGCTGCTTTTGCAGACAAACTGAGCTCAGTGCTCAAGAGCCCACATGGTGGCTCACAACCACCTGCAACTCCAGTTGTAAGGGATCTGCAAGAATCTTCTGGCCTCCCTGAGTATTGAATATTGTGGTCTACACACATGCATGCAGGCATGCAAAACACTCACACAACATGAAACAAACAATTCTTTTTTTTAAAAAAAAAACCTTACTTTGTTGAGAGATACATTGCAGTTTTTATATTGAAGATATTGCTGTGATTGATATAACAAGACACAAGAGCTTTTTTGCTTTCTCAGGCCCTATATTTTGACATAAAGGCATACAGGCCCCACATATGCCACATAATGAATTTTTCAGTCTGCCAATCAGCTCACAAATGATGACAGAGAGACATTATTAATTATGAAATCTTGACCTTAGACTAGTATCACCAGCACTTATTACTTAAATTAACCCATTTTTGGGAAACTACATTGTTTTGTCTCATGGCTTTTGATCTTGTCTATGTATTGCCCATCCTCTTTCTTCCCTGTGTGTGTCTTGTTTCTCTTGAGTTCATAGATTTTGCCTCTTCTTTCTCTCTCTGTCTGAAAGTCTCTTCTACACCTCCCGATTAGCTATAGACTATTCAGCTTTTGATTACATCAATCACAGCAATATATCTTTTTAAATGAATGAATGAACTAAAAGTATAACCTTCCTTTTACTATCCTGTCCTCCGGGTTTTGAAAATGACTGGCATCTCTTCTATACTGTGAAACTCCTAGGAACCGAAGCTGAGGATGGAATATTCTCTGCAGGCAGTCTCCATAGAAGTATTTCTGTAGCTTCCAGCAGTTTTCTCCTGACATCAGTTTGGTTCAAGGAGACAGCCTTGACAAGGTAGCAGATGCACAACAGGCCAGCAGATTTTACATTGCTTTCTCCAGTCTCAGTATTCCACATGCATTTATATACAGACAAAATATATAAAATATATTTACATGTTTCCCGTTAAGTATTAATGCCTGGTCTTTCCCCATGTCAGCAATACTTCAGTAATATAGCTTGCTGGAATGCTGATAAAGTGTTTATTGTGTTTTCTGTAAGTTCCTTTTAGGGTCTAGAACATTTATTTTTAATTTCTGCTTTTCAAGGTTTTATCACATTGATATAGAAACCAGGTAACATGGTCTATATCTCTAATGTGAAGTAAAAGGGAAACAAGGTAATGTTTCCTATCCTGGCATTAATTTCTGTTCCTTTGGCTTCCAAGTCAATCATCATTTGCTATGTTTTCAATCTGACTTTGGAACACCCTGTTTAAGTTGTGAGATGATAAGACATTACATTTAAATGAAACATTATTTAACTAGGTCAAGCAAGTTAAAACCATGTTGTTTAAAGTGCATTTGTGATTTAACAGTATCATATAAAGAAAAAAAATTAGATAACTTTTAGGGCAATGTCCCATATTTCATTTTTTTATGTTTGGTCAAATAAAATACTGGGGACAATATGAAGTGGCCCATTAACATTTTATATTTGGGCTTAGGACTCTGAAGATTTTTTTCCTAACATTCACTGTGCTACATGAGAGGCTTTGATCAGTTCTTATATGAATAAGTAATGTTACTTTCAGAATTAAGAGGAAAAGAAACCTAAGGATGTGCATTATATGGTAGTAAGTACTAAATAAGTCTGAATTCTCAGGGTTTGAGCTTCTATAAATGCTAAGTAGCTCTCAATCCAAAAATTATATTCCTAGTTTGATTTTTTATTTAATTAAAATATAATTACATAATTCTCCTCTCCTTCTCATGACTCCAGCCCATCTCAAATTCCCTATACTCTCTTTCAAATATATCCTTTTTTTATAAGCTTACTATTTAATAAAAAAAAAACCCTAAATATAGTGAGGTCACTTTTGCCTATGTTTGAGAGCACTGTTCCCCTACTGTACTGATTAGAGAATTTTATAACACATTATCTCCACTATCAAATGATATTGAAGATAAAGATATATTAAGTCAAATTATGGAAGGATCAAAGTCACATTTCAATGTTCCTAAGAGTTAAAATGTAATGGAAGCTTGATTTTAGGCAGTTTTGGAAACTATGCACAGTATATCCCACATGTTATAAGAGAAACTACTCTCTAATTTGTTCAGAGTCTCCTGCCCTCCAGAGTTATCTGTCTAAAATAGCATGTCTTGTTCTTTTTATGTCAAACTGTCATTGACGCTGTTGCCATCTTTAATCATAGATGCCTCTTTCTATGGGAAACTTAAGGCATGGATCTGAAGTTCTTGAGTTGAACACATGTTTATGCAGAAGAATGCTATTTAATTCACAGGCTGTAATGCTTCTCACAAGGAGTCTACACCTTTGGTGAAAAGTGTTTCATTTTTACCTGTTGGCAGCCTGATGACACAAAGTATTTGCTCATAATACCACAATTCCCTGCCTGCGAATTGTCACTGGGCTCAGAAAATTGTTAGTAGAAATGTCCATCCTGAAAGTGTAAATAGGCAACTATTCAAAGCCAATAGGAAAAGATATTGTGTTGGTTTCTGACCTGCATATGATATAGTCAATGTTAAAAGGACATTTTTTTTGAAAAAAAATCATTCTCCTTTATGAAGGGTTTTCTGTCTTCAGGGAATACAGAAATTCCCTCTCACTGATGAATATTTTCATTCTTTCAGTGTTATAGAAAGCCAGGTTAATCCCAAATCAAGGGAAATACTCCAGGACAACATGGTAATTAAAAATGTTCAAGATGCCTAATTTGGACAAAAAGAAAGAACAGGACCACTTTCTTACATGACCTAGTGCTTGGAGACCTAGTAACACTCAAAGTTAGCAGGACCAAGCTGTCATCTTCAAGCCACTGTGATGTCTTGCTTCTGAGTGATTTCTTTAAGTCCACAGATAGGGGTTACACGTTATTTCCTTTGCTTTATTAGTGTTCCCTGGGATTGTGCAATAGCTGTCATTATAAATTACTTAACATGTCAATCACACATGGTCTTGTTTCACCCAGCCTACTTGATAGTCTTACCTGTATACAACATGAGGACCTTAGAGATACATTTCCAATAAGATACTCTCTTTCACTTGCACCCCATTATTATGTAGCCTTAACTGGGCTTTGTGAGAACTTCCAAACTTTCCATAATATTTTATAAATTCTTCTCCTTGAATATATAAGTCATTGTTTTTGTTGTATACTATGGAAGAACATCCCTTGCCAAATATCTAATATAACTTCAACACTATTTTCCTCATTCTGCTATCTTATTCTACCAATTTGATGTTTCTAGAAATGCAATTTTTCTGGAAATACATACCTAATAAGGCTAGTTTTCAGTTCTTTTGAAGACCATGTATGTACGGAAATAAAATAATAATAGTAGTTAGATAATAAGGTCACCTGGATTAAGTAACATTATGAACATAGTAGTTAGCATAAATAAGATGATCGATCCTGCAACTATACTTTTTAAACTAAAGAAATTATACACCTCTTTCTCTCTATACCATACTATTATTCTATGTCAGGAAACCAAGGACTTAGCCTATAGTATTTCTTTTTGGTTTTTTGAGACAGAGTTTCTCTGTATCTTTTGAAGTCTGTCCTGGAACTAGCTCTTGTAAACCAGGCTGGCCTCGAACTCACAAATATCCACCTGCCTCTGTTCCCAAGTGCTGGGATTAAAGGTGTGTGCCACCATCTCCCGGCTAGGCTAATGTATTTCAAGTGTGTGGTCAATGCATAGATAACAAGAGAGAGAAATCACTATTATAAAATGACTTGGCTTCTGTTTTCATGAGGATTAACTGTGGGCTTATTTGACTCATAGAAGTCAAGACAAAATCTGCATCTGCATCCAATTAAACCAAAGAGTCAAGAAAATGTTATATTTGCTTAATTTTTACTACTTTAAAAATACTCTTACACTCCAGCTAATTTGTGTCCAATGTTAAATAATAGAATAGTGTGAACTTTGAAGCCTTTCGATGAAGTTTTGAATATTTATAATATATTAGTCTTATGCTAGGGAAATCTCACCTCCTTCGAGTTCCACTTCATTAAGAAGAAATAGCATTGTTTGGAATTCTTTCTAAATTTACAAATAAAGAGACTGAATTTGTTAAATTAAACTACAAGTAAATGATAGATATTCAACAAGGTCTTTCTCAATTGCACTTAGAATTCCCCCTCTTCTCCCTCACTCTTCCACTTGTACCTTTCAAATAGAAAGAGAATTCCTTCTCTCAACCACAACATTATAATGAGTCTTCTCTTGGATAGGCTTGGTTCAGTGTCATAACAAAAATTATTTTTTAATAAATAAATCTGTTGAAACTATATACAGTACTTTAGTCACTTCCTCGCCTACTGACTCTTGCTATTTAATCAATAGTCTTTTACTTATTAAATTCTTTTTTTTTCACATTCGTTTTAATATTCACATAGTCACTTCTTGTTTCAGACATTGATTCAGGGATATAGCAACTGAAAAGATGGCAAAATTCCTTTTCATATGCTCTTGATCTAGCTCTCAAAAGCAAATTATCACATTTGTATCTATTGTTAAACACAAGAAAAGCAATTTATGAAAACCTGGACTACATATTCATGGACAGTGAATATTTATTATCATTATTCTGACCAATGTTTACAAAGAAATGATAAAGTTCCCCTTGTCCTTTTGGCCTTTTTTTTTTTGGCATCTTTCATTTTAAACAACCTGTTTCAAGGAAAAATAATGTAAAAAAAAGTTTTCAAGAGGAATATGCTTTTAACATTAAATAAACAATCCTCAGTTTCAATTTTACTTGTTTATTAGAGTGATTATACAGACTTTAAAGAAAATAATATTTTTAAAAATTAAAAAGAGAATGGAAACCCACTTTGCCTTTCCTCTTTAGAATGGTTAATACTGTAAGAACACAGAATATTCATATAAATAATGGAGCAGCAGATGTGCAAAGATAATGACATCTTAGAATATTTGTCTTGTATTAGAAAGTATCACAGGCTGGAGAGATGTCTCAGTGGTTAAGATCACTGGCTGCTCTTCAAAGTTCCTATGTTTGATTCCCAGAGCGTATGGTGGCCCACAACCATCTATGATGAGATCTGATGCCTTCTGAAATGAATGTATTGTAGATAAATACAATAAATAAATATTTTTAAAGAAAGTATCACAAAATCCCTTTCAAGTAAATTGAGTTTGTTTCCAGAAAGTCACAGACATATCTAAAATTTTAGCCTTATAAAATAATAACTGAAGTAATCAATATACCAAAATATAATTAGTTTAATCGGCATTGAATTTCCATCATATTGACTCTAATTTGACTAAATTCAAATATATGTATAAACATTATTCTCACTCACTTATAAATCTTTAAAGAAAAAAATTTTGTGCCTATCCAGTCATATGTAGAACCCCTACATGGTTAAAAAAATAAGTGTGTGCAGCAATGGACAGGGATTTTTAGTATTCAAACTCTGTAACCTCACCATGGATCAAACTACATTGTATGTTCAGTTGGTTGTAGTTCTGGTTTAGTTAACTTGTACATTTAGCTATAGAAAAAAATAGTACCTCTGAAATTCAGGGGAAAGGAATAATAGCATGATTCAGCTTTTGCAGAATACAGAGGTTGATTTCTTTAGAAACAATACATTGTATTGATATGTAAAGTCTACAATTTTATCATATCAAATATGACTTATATCACTAAAAATGTCTTCTCACTTAAAATTGAACAAGGTTTTTGATAAAAAGACTGGTTTTATAATGGCTTAATATTCCATACTTTTATAATTTTGAGATATACTAATTTGTACAGTTAAAAGAAGAAACACCCCTTTTTATCCCAATACTTCCCAGAATGCATGGATATATCGATAGATAACGTATATATTAATTTTTTAATAGGCAAATACTCTATTAAAATTTATATAGTACTTCTGTGTATAAATCATATTCAGTTTAAAATCACTCCAGATGATCAGGAAATTCACCTAGTTATTAAAATTCTTTACTAAAGACAGTATACATAACTCACATTTGTAGATTTTACTTGGTATCTTCTTTTCTATCTCCTACTATATCTTGTTATCATGAGTTAAGTGTCTATTATATCTGAATAAGTAAATAGTATTCCTAATAGAAGTCATTTGAAGATGGTCAACACAGTTATCAGTTATGTCATCTAGGTTTTTTTACCTTCCATTCTCGTTTGATTTCAATCAAACATGGACTTTGAAGAAAACCAAGTTACACAGATATATTTGAGACCAGATACAAGCATCAGTGTAGTTAGGATTTTCAGACAGACAGCTTCCTCCTTCACACTCTCTTGCAGGATGTTGTCATGTCTTCCAATTTTTCAAAGTAAGGAGAAGGCCTTCCTGATATCCAATGGAAGGATAATAAAAACACACCCACCTTCTATATTACATATTATAATTTCTGGCCTCTTATTCTTTAACCTGAACACAGCTTTCAGAGGTTCCACACATCTTAGAAGTCAAAACTATCATGAGCGTTAAAGTGCAAGCAAAAACAATTCCAAAGAATTTTAAAGGGTTTCAAAAATTAAGAGGCTGACTGATGTGTGTGCTTACAATTTGTATTATATTTTACAAGAAACAGTTGAGAAGAAAAGACCACCCTAATATTAACTTAATTATTTTTTTCATTTATAATCTGAAATTAAAACTAAAATAAAAATTTAAAGGATCTACTAACCTGCCTCATGCTTAAAGAGATTCCGCAGGGGAAGTTGGAATGTTCCCAGTTGCCAGCAGGGCTGCATGAATGGATCCCTGATACATTTCCAAATTCATAGACAGAGCAGAAAGATCACATTGTGAGAGTTTTGTTGCTTCGAAATAATGCAACTTTTACCACAGTGGTTTCCTCAAGTGTCACAAATACTAAACTGAAAAAGGTTTAAGTTTTAGACATCATAAATTCAAAATGGATTCTAGAATTTGCTTAAAATCTTTAGAATAAAGTGATTAATAACTAGACAGAACTGAACCTTGAAACATTAAGTCAAGAGAAGGAGCTCTTCTGCACTGTCATATATTAATATTTGTTGATTGACTAACAGAACTGTACTGGTACAAAAGAATTCCAGTATGAGCTTTATATAAATAAAACCTCATTCTCTCTCTCTCTCTCTCTCTCTCTCTCTCTCTCTCTCTCTCTCTCTCTCTCTCTCATACACACACAAACACACACACATGCATGCATGCACAGAAGAACTAGTTGATTAGGAATGTGAATATTTTGGAAGTATAATATTTACCTCCAACTAAAGAAAAAAAAGGACAGTTAAGTTGCAGTCAATAAAGGGATTTCTAGTCCAAATAATTGATGTCTGAAAGGAGCTGATTTGAACACAGGATCAGATTTTTAGATAAGAAAGAAGACAAAGAAAGATGCTGAGAAAGCATCCTAAAAAGATAATTCCCTTAGAAAGAAACACAGTTGTTTTCTGGGTTTTAGCTTTCGTGCTCAGGTGTACCTATTTCTGTTTTATGAGCCACTGGTAAGTGGTGCATTTTTTTGTGACTTTTCTAATACATTGAATTCTTCCTATTCTGGTGCTTCTATTTACTAATATAAGAAATAGAAAATAACATTGATCTCAAAAGCAATGCATTTTTCAAATAATGTTAAGTATGACTCCAAAACATGTGAGACCTATGCACAAAACAATAAAAAGCTTAGCTGAAAAAAAAATGAAATTAAACAAATTATCTTGAGGAGGAAATGGTGCAAAGCTGAGATGTGAATTTTCTCCAGACTATTCTAAACACCATATTTAATCACAGTGAGAATTCCAGCAGCTTATTTTCCCTTAAATATGGACTCATAGTATTTCTTAAAAAATAATATCTAACACAGAAGGCAATGAAACAAATTCATTTTGAGGAAAAGTTTAAAAGATTGACATTCTTGGTTTATAAAACTAATAAACCTCTGTAGTAACAAAAACAGTGTGGTATTTCTTGAAGGAACATAAGGAAGTCAATGAAAAGAACAGGGTCCAGGCACAGGCATCCATGTTTATGGGCAATTGATTTCTTAGACAATGAACCAATGGCAATTCAACTAAGTCTCCTCCAAAACTGGCTCATTTTAGATGTTGCTGTGCTAAAAACAAGCAAGCTTCTTTCAATATCACACTAAAAATATTAAAATAAAAAAAGAGGACACTAATTTTATTTACGTTTGCTTTGATGAAAATCACTTAAAAAGGCCAACAAAATTAGAATCCTAAAACAACAAACTTACAGTTACCTTACTGACATCATTTCAGAATCATTATTTCAAAATATTTATTGGTTTTAATTATGTATACATATGTATGTGAATGCAGATGTCCCTGGACTCTTAAAGTGTTATACCTTGGTTATTATCCTTTAACTTTTAAACATGTTTATGGTTCTGGAAATATAACTTTTGGAGACATCCATTGTTCAGAGCCAAATCTGTAAGTAGGTAAGTTACACCAACCAATTACAAATCCATGGCATCTCATGTCTACTTTGGAACTCAGCACACATTTACAATCACAAATGCATGGATCAACACATAGATGCACGCATATATTCACAATGAAAATTACATGAATAAAACTTAAATTGAGATGTGATAGTAGCAAAATTTTTAAATTGTCTAATAACCTTTTGTTTGTAATACAGGGAGAATAAATAACTCAAAGTTAAATGTGTGATGTTCTAGATGCGGTTATCCTAAGGAGGTCAGAGCTGATTAATGAAAATCCAGCATCAATGTGATGGGAATCTCAGCAAACAGTGATAGCATGACCTATATCAGTAATGGCACCAAACATATGGTGGTGTAGGAGGGTCCTTCTGTATTTTTGTGCTTTCATTGGTTAAAAAGAGACTGCCTTGGCCTGTAGGATAGGGCAGTCCTTAGGTGGGCGGAGTAGAGAGAACAGAAGGCTTGGGAGAAGGTAAGTGTGCCATATGCCATGTTTCTCTGGCCTGAGATGGACTTTGATTAGAATCTTCCCGGTAAGCCATGACCACGTGGTGATACACAGACTACGAGATAATGGTTAATCTAATATGTATAAGAGGTTAAAACTAATGGGCTAGGCAGTAATTTAATTAATACAATTTTTGTGTGGTTATTTCAAATGTAAGCTAGCCTGGCGGCTAGGAGCCAGACAGATGGAACAAAGGGTCCACGCTCTTCTCAGGTGTTGGGAACACAGCCCACATCTCATACTACAATATGGGGCATAGAGAACTGCTGTAACTCAGTTAGTGAGTCCCCACATCTCCAAAGATGATATTTTTATCATATTTAAGCATATCATTTCATCTTTCTATTTCCTAAATTAAGGGTAAAGCATACATAACATATTAAAGTGAAAACCACACTTTTCAAGTAATTAAAATCTAATATAAAATATGCACCCTGAAGTCTTACAAGCTCAGTTACAACATTCAGGGTTTTTCCCTTTTAAAAATGTAAAAATTCAAACTTCGTAGAAAAATAATTAAAAGTGGATAAAAGAATCGTGGCTAGATTTCAAACCTAATCTTGAAGAGGATTTGACTCTAAACTCTGTAATTAATGCATTTTTAAATCTCATTGTTTCCCAAAATGCTTGCTATACAAAAATTCATTGATAAATATGTATGAATCTCTGAATGAGTTAATGAGTTACTCCCATGGTCTCATTACATGTTTTTCAAATATTTGAGATTTTATAAAGAAAAGGCTATTTAATCAACTTTACCTTTCTTATGCTTCCTAAAATAATAAAAACTCACATATATACATGATCTATGCATACTCCATGTATTTCCCTTGGTTCACAAACTGACATTCCTGTAAATTTAATCTTTGCATTACACACAAGATGAATGCTTTACTACTCACAGAACTCAATATTTAATGAATTATTTTTAATGAAGTGAAAGAGTGTATGTATTCATGGGATAATTATGGGCATACAATACTTGTGGTAGATATTATAACAGTATTTTAAACATCCCCTAATACTTAAATTGTTATTCCTAGTGGTAGAAAAATATATGGACTTTGTAAATGGGGAGTGTTTCCAAGAAGTCATTCTGAGAAAAATTGGTAGATGAGCGTGTGTTATACAGCTTGGTTACAAACTCATTTTCATATCTTTATCATATATAAGATGCTAAGGAACAACTTTTTAGTGATAAAATTCAGTTCCATGCATGCAAATTGGGTAATTGTGTATCTAATTGCCCACTTAGTTTGTAGTTGAGTAATTATTGTCATCAACTAGCCTGTTTGCACATTAAATGAAGACCAGGTGAGAATGTTAATTAGGTTAATGATTTTAAATATTTTTTGTTATTGAAGAAAAATTTTTTCCTGATCTTGCTGCAGTTTTTCAATTGCAGTAAAAATAATGTCCCCTTGGTCTTCCAATGTTGAAGCACAGGATTCAAAGATAAATTTAAACATTTGATCGAGTCACTAGCACTCATTAAGGAAATCATTGCTTAAAAGCTCATCATTAATATGTAAAATGCTATTTTATATGAATGTAAGTTAGAGCTTACATTGTCATGGTGTGGGACAAATGTGGTCATTATGTAAGAAACCAGTAGGTACAGCTGTTTGATTCTTAGCCTGAAAATCTAGCCACCTATTGCCGCAGGACAATATTAACCAATTTGATTAAAAAAGGGGTATTTTATTGGAGGGGATAAAACTTACAGATAAATGTCCCAAAACACGTTCCTCTGGTCGCAAACAAGGAACCGAGTCTAGCTGTCAGCATGAAAGCCTGAAGCAAGTTAGCTCGGAGAGCAGCTGTGGCTCTTTTTAAAATGAAAACCATGCCCCGCATTGGGCGGGTATGTTAGAAGCCATTGGCTGAAAGCAAGAGGACTTAATCTCCCGCAGCACCTCCCCCTTTTGTTTAAGTAAGAAAGTTCTAAACCTACTACAAAACTATACACAGTAAAAATAGAATATCTTATTCTTAACTAGCTTAATTCTTATA
>JAQHUG010000321.1:934614-948047 GCA_028555095.1 Dicrostonyx torquatus
AATAAATAAATAAATAAATAAAACACAAAGTCCATAACGGGCAGAGCTATTTTTCAAAGAAATATTTGGAAACCAGGGGAGTGAAGGATTTCTGCAATTTTCTTAGAACTACTCCCACCCAGACACTCCCTGTGAATGTTCAGTGGATAGTACCTACCTCTACAATGTGAAGTAAAACCACAACAGCACACACTACAGGTGTAAGATAGACGAAATCTTAACTTCAATTATCTGAACAAGGCGTTTAGATAATCTTTTTTATTTAATTTTAACTTTTTCCCTCTAACGCATATCCTTCTTCTACCTAACTAGCCCCTCCCTCACTTCCACGTTTTGTTGTTTAGATCATGTATATTAGATATAACTGTTGTGTGATAATGACTGAATTAGCCAGACCATACCAGAATAAAGCATCTCATAGCGCTCCTCTTATCTTCCAGCTGGAGACGTCTTTCCACAATTTCTTGCTGTTTCTTAGGTCTTGATAAAGTAAGGAGCTCTGGATATGATTCATGGTGGGGTCTGTCACGGGAAGGATTTTCAGCTACAATTAAGACCAGGCAACTTTCGTTTGAACCTCTGGCAAATTGCAAGACTTTCCCAATGAGATTAGGCATATGGAAAATTTTAGTTCTCCCTGTAGTAATTACATCTCACCTTTTTCGACCAGATGTTCCCAGTACAGAGAGAGCCGTATGTTTGATGGAGCAGGTGGAGTGTAGCCAAGTAATTCTACTTCTCTATCTAAAAGAAAAAAAAAAGTAACATTCCTATCTTTCAGGATATTCCTCAAGTTTTGCTTATCAAACACATCTTCCCTCTGAGGAAATGACTGGATTGCTTCACGTGAATAATATTTGTGGCTGCAATTGCCCACTCATCCCCATTTAAAGTATGTGGAACTAAATTTTTTAAAAAAATGTGCTCAACAGAGATAGGCAGGTGTTAAATAAATACATCTGTAGGTCATTTAGAAATGGCTCTCATCACTCTTCTCATTAAATGGCACACATATATTTAGAATGTTCTTTTGAAAGCCTAGGGAAAACCGTCCTTTTGATAAGGTTTCTATATGTTCACCTATAAATCAGCAGGAAAGTCCTTTACATAATGAGCTGCAGGTTGTTGGGAGGGGGAAGAAGTTTGCATTCTCATTTTTTAAAGTAAATCACAAATGAAGCTTCCTCTTCATTGCTTACAACCCTCGTGGTTCTGTTACTGTGTGTTTTATTCTCTTTCCCTCACATTTTGAATGTCCTCTGTAGGAATTATTCAATATCGTAGCAGCACTGTTTCAGAGAGAATATTATCACGTTGAACGAAAACCATGCAGGCATGTCACAGTTAATACATGTATCTATGATTGTACCTTTTCCATGGAATGAGACTGTGTGAAGCACTATTGAGCTTGCTGTGTTCTTTCAGTGCGTCACTCATACTGTCATGTTGTCCTGGGTAAATTTATATTTAGATAGGGACTGACAGCTGCAGATTTCCGCCTCACTACTTAAACTTCTATTAGAGCCCCCCTTTTTTTCAATCCTGTATACATGAAGTTCTTAGACTATGAACCAATGCACAAAAGGTGAGAACAAAACATTGTTATGAAAACATTGTATTCCTGTGATCAGCACACAGCGGCCTAAGGAAATTCTGCTTACTTACAATTTTATGTGAGGGGGCTCTACAATGTGTGTATATTGAGAATGATAATGAGTTTATTAAATTTTCTGAAACAGGCATCTGTAAATAGTGTCTTTAAGGTATTTCTGTATAGGAATTTGCAGCCAAGTCCACAGAAGCACAATGCAATGTGAACAGGTTAGCAGCTTATTAAAACACCCTTTGCTGCATTTTATAGTATTTTTCATGAGCTACACTTGATTTAAAGGTCTTAAACATTCCAAAAAGTTGTGTGTGTATGTGTGTGTGTGTGTGTGTGTGTAGGAATGCCAACAATTTTATAATGGCGTTTAAAAATGGCAGGTTAATCTTTATAAAGTATGAACATCTAATACATTAGTTTCTACTAACAGTAGGGAAAATAGATGGAGCCTGTAGTCTGTACACCTGGTGAACAGTACAAAGACTTCAAATGTTGTATCTGTGATGTATTCATTCTTCATTTTCTTATGTTTATATTTGAAGTAATAAATAATGATGGAAATATTAAAAGGGTTATTGTGATGAATTGTAACCTTTCTAACAAAATGTGTTAACATATAGAGATTTGTTTATGTAAAAGAAATTTTGGGTATTTCTATTTAGTCTCTTTTCAATATTTCAATTTCCATTTTCAAATTGTCCTCAGTATTTTGGACTTTCTCCTACATAACAGAGTGAAATTTACTGTTTCATTCAACTTGGAGATAGTCTTCTCAAGGTCTTGGAAAAATTTAATGATTATTTAGTTTTTATCTATTTGTTTGAATCTGTTTCCATTAATTCTTTTAAGAATAAAAATTGTGAGTTGTTTCTCAGACATTTAGCTACCTGTTTAACTTTGGATTCCATTTTAAGTGATTTGGTTTAGTTGGGGAAGGACATGAGTGGAAGATACGTCATATTTTTTTGAAATACATATGAATCTTTTGGTTCATCTTTCAATCTTTATTCATCTTCTTTGAGCTTATAGAAAGGGTTTGTTTCCAGTGACTCTTCTTGGAGTGAGTCTGCAGGAGGTAAAGCAATGAGCACACACAGTAAAACATGGTGTTGTCACATGGAGCTGCTCAGGAGATATCATTTTGTCTAAGGACTAATAGGGACAGGTTTGAGGCTTCATGAGTCAAGGTTGTAGTTAGATCAGCATTCAGGAAAGGTTAACCAAGTTCACATATCTTTACATCATTAACAAAGTCAGCAAGGGAAATATAATGCATCTTTGCCCAGTTAAAATAACATTCACAAGAGAACACATGTGAAAGTAACTAACTCTGTTAATGACAAAAAGATGGCTTGTAAGACTATATACCCTATATAAAATTATACTGTATGAAGTTCTTTTTGTTCTGTAAGTCAATTAAATCTGGAAGTACAAAAAGATCAAAGCAGTAGGGCGAAATATGCACTTATTTATTTTTAGTTGATCTTTCTCTTATAAACTATACTAACTACACTTGAAGGTGAAAGTACTAGCTATGTTTTCAAGATGTGATTTTCCTCGGTAGAATTATGTCATGGGAAAACACTATGGATATCCATCAAAGTGAAACCTGCAAGGACATGAGAGCCCATTATTAGTGAACACTGTTTGTAACCTTCATATGGCTTCAGCATTTCTGTCACAGAATGGCAAGAGAAATGGGAGATTAAAGCACATCAACCCTCAAAATTAACATTACTATATAAATGATGGCTTTTGTAAGACTTAAAACCGTCTATTTCTTTCGTTAAATCAGTGAGTTATTATACCCTCCAATCTTTGTAATAAAATGTTACAGCGGGTTCAAGTTCAAGGAGGTCAGCACTCACTTCAAGTTAACATTATTGATTGAAACTTGCTAAAGCATCCTGGCAGAGAGATGCAGTTACTTTGGTCAGGAAACCAAGCTGCTGAGCAAACCCCTATGATTCTTCTGCTGTGTGTGGATTCTATACTCATTCCCTTAACAAAAAGCTTCAAGAAATTAGTGATATGAATTTGTATCTGCTGGCATTTGCAAACGTCAGCAGAGCATTGCACAATTTTAGTTCAAATGCTGGTAGAGCGTTTGGAATTCTGCTTTTGCTTCCACCTTTAAAAATACTTCGTAAATAAATAGTCTACTTATTGACATTCTGAAGCACACAGTTTAAAATGAAAAGACTGGTTACCTGGTTATAAAACAACATAGTAACTATATATTATTTGTTGGTGAAAATGTTTGTCCTTTTTAATTTTTGGTCTATTAAAATACCCCCCCCTTTTCAAATGGTAAGGAAATGAAGAGGAAAACCAGAATTAAGGCTGCAGTATGCCGCAGTGGAAGAGGGTTTTCCTCTTACCATCCTGACTGTTACAGTTAATGTCTGCGTGCGTGACCCTAGCAATTTCACCCAATATACTTGAAATAGTGAAAATTATATACCAGACAATATACCAAAGCAATAAATGCTTTTGACTTTTAAATTCACTAAAAATATTGGTCCACCACTCAGTTTACTTTATTTCTGTGAGTATTGACAATATTTGACAAAGATTATTAGATTCTTTGATTAAAAATGATGAGCAGAATTTAAGATAAGAAACCCACTCACCAATGACCATGCAGAGCATACTATTTAGATGATATCTCTTTGTGCTTGCTTGAAATGTTCATTTGTGGAATACTGGATAACATTTAGAAGTAGGATAACATTTAGGTTAAGTAGGTGACTGAAGAGAGAGAGAGAGAGAGAGAGAGAGAGAGAGAGAGAGAGAGAGAGAGAGAGAGAGAGAGAGAGAGAGAGAGAGAGAGAGAGAGAGAGAGAATTCGCACCCTATGCCAAGCATGCATAGAGACCTGAGTAATCAGAAAACATGGTCAAAACTGAAATAGAACTTAAAAAATGAACGCTTAAGAACTGAAATAGAACTATTGAACTTTCGCTGTGAATAGCTCTCGGGAAAATGAACATTCCTATAATTGAAAAGATCATGTGTTTTCTGACCCTTCTCGGGTAAGTTTTATATTAGGTTCGCATCAAGCAATCATGGAAGCAATTATGGTCACTTGTCCTGGGGCTGCCGTAGCCACTGGCTGACACCTGATTGTCGTTTGGTAATTATCTTGGCACTTCCAACAACTCCCCAGCTTCAGTTAAGCACTGCAGCAACCACAAGTGAAGTCTCCTTGGCAGTCCAAGTAAATACGTAACTACTCTGCTGCTTATGTAGCCGCTGTCGGCATACCTGGGCTATGGAGATACACGGTGGAAAGTGGCTTCTGGACGGCCTGCACAGAAGTCAAACTGGAGATGAAATCTTCTCAATTAGCCACTCAGCTCCCTTTGAAATCTTCAAAAAATACCCTAAGTAATTGTGTTGATAGAGGCATTGCCAACTTTTGGGCTTTTTCAAGTCTTTGAAGTCTGACTTTGCAGAACAGATTGTAAGTCTCTGGCCCATTACACACCTGCAGAGATTTTGCTGTTTTATTTCTCCTGGGTGAAACTGCGAAAGCCCAAACTCTGTTAATCACTGTCAGAACCAGTTGTATAAAATGCCAAAATGCAGCGAACCGAGCGTTTTATAATAAATATGACAACGCAGTCAGAATGTTGTTTTGTTAGGTTTGTTATGTGTGGTGATTTTTCATTTACAATCTTTGAAAGGAAAGTAATCTAAGGCTTTTATCAGAAAAAAAATATTAACCATGCGGGAGAAAATACCATATCCTATAAATAAGACTCTAAGTATTTATGTAAAAATTAAGTCAGGCAAAATTAACATACTTAATTTTATGTTACAATTTACTTTAAATATCCTCAAGATGAGGTATATTAAAACTATTTTCAGTATCAATATTTCTTTTTTATGCTACTTTATGTATACACTAAATTAGCATTCTTATTTTATAATTTTTTATCAATGGTGCATTTTTAGATAATTTTTATTCTAATTGAATTTCAATACTTTTATTAAAAATATGTGTGACAATTGAAATACAGAATATAAAAGTTTTAGTTTTCTTTTTTTTTTTTTTTTTGGAGCCTGCTTGGAACTAGCTTTTGTAGTCCAGGCTGGCCTCAAACTCACAGAGATCCGCCTGCCTCTGCTTCCCTAGTGCTGGGATTAAGGCCTGTGCCACCACTGCCCGGCAAAGTTTTAGTTTTCTACTAGTGCTTTTATTGGAAATGGATTTTGAATAAGTATCTGAAATTGCTACAGACTGGGGCTGAGGGATAGCTCATCAGTTAAGAAAGCTTACAGCTCTTGCAGAGGATCTGCCTTAGGTTCCCAGAATCCGCAAGAGTGGCCTACGACCTTCTGTAACTTGAGTTCCAGGTGAACACACCCGGTTATGGTCTCAGTGAGCACTAAGCGTGCACATGCTTCACATGCGTACTTACAGGCAATTCTCTCAGATGTATAAATAAAAATAAATATTTAAAAGACTTTAAAAATTATTAGTGATAGCTTTGTTACTGACTTGCCTTAAAACATATTCAGACATGCATTTTCAATGTATTTCTGGAAGCAAATATTGCATGTCAGATGGAATAAATATATCATAATGTTATGTTCTCAATTGGATTAATTGATATATAAAGGCAAAATATATAAAGGCAAAGAATATTTTTAATATCTTTGTACCCACATGAAATAAACTTTAAAATGTGTTAAAGAGTCAATTTTATAAATCGAAATATCTTCAAATTTACTTGAAGTCAACATTTATTTCTAATAACCAATAAATAAGAGACATACCTTATTTCATCTTTACAATTACTTATTTACATCCCTGTCATACTAAGGAACCACACTTAAGCTTAAGATACCATGCTAAGTTTCAAAATAAATAAAATGAATTTTCAAGGCTCCATAATCTTGCATATTAATATGAATGGTATGAGAGCTAGTTCTCCCAGTCTTTCTACATGTCCCATAATGATCACACAACACTGTCATCTTGTAAACATCTATTCCCTAATATTATATGGTCCCACAAAAGTAACCATACATATTTACAATTATATCATTTGTACCCAGGCAATTGCATAGAAGTTGTTATGGGATCAATAAATTCATATCCTGCGGGCTATAGGAAGCAAGATGAAGAAATAATTAAATAAAAACAATCATGTATTTTCCACAAAAATAATTTATGCATCTTTTTCCTATCTTCTTAGCAAAGAAACCTCTTCAATACTTTTACTGCAATTAATAAAGCTATTATCAACTGAATTTTGTGTATGACGACAACTCCTGAATGCTCATAACTTTTCAGTGCCAAGCTTGAGAGTTGTACGTGACTAACAATTGTTCAGTTGTGATAGAGAGACATGGTGTCCTTCACAGACCACTGGCTTCTGATGATCTAATTTTATCTTCAACAATAGTTACAGGGAAGAGCAAAAAGTACAGTGTTCGAAGTGGCACTTCAGATTTTCGACACACTGATTACAGGAGCGTGGGTTAGCACTAGGTGAATTAGTACTATTTTCAGATATTTTCTTAAGGTGCAGTTTTCACTTTCCCTGTGGTAATGGGAAATTACCATAGTTATATCAGTTTTCAAGATCTGATATCTCAAGTATGTGAATAGGTACAAATTGGGCAAAGGGTAGCTAACAATGGTAAACCTACATTTATATTGCCTCTTCACATATTTTACAAGTGTATACCCTTGCATTCTAGAAATTTTGATGCATTGCTCTGAAATAGTCAAAATCAAGTGACTTTTATGCTTAATTTTATAATAATAATATTACCAAAGAGAAACAGCATTCTAAAATGTTTTCATTTATTTTTCTTCTCATATGGACTTTTTTTGGTCATTTTTGGTAGCGACTTCAATACATTGTTATTTTAAAAATTGAAATTGAAAAGCAAAATTTTAAAATATCTTGATTCTACATGAAGGTAATTCAATCAAATAGAGCTCTGAAAACAAACAAAAAAGTGTTAATTTTTAAAGAGAAAGAACTCAAAATTAGACCCAAGTGCTTATCTAATTCTTCTTAAGAATGTGAATATGTATGTTTGTGTGTGTGTGTGTTTGTGTTTATGCAGTCTGTGTGACACACAGTAGCTATTTTGATAAAAATTAATCAATCTTTGAACTTAACTTTCTTTTTTTCCCTATCTGTGAAGCAGCAAAATAGCAGTCTTCTAAGGAGTGTGGGATAGTATCTGCGCAACACAGAGTTTGTTCTCACCCCACAGTCTTCCTTATATAGATTCCACATTTTGTATGGTGAGAAATTCAAGGTCAGATGACCAGAATTCTTTGCCAAAGTAATACCACTTTTTGTGATAGAATTGAGTTTTACAACCCAATCTATCTTGTTCTAACGAAAGTTAATAATAAATACAATATACACATAACCTAAATATAAAAGGTGATAATAAGGCAAAAACATATTTAGAATCAGATACCCATTGAACTCATTTTTGGCCTGAATGTGCAAATTATTCTCTCTGATTTCACTTAAATAAAATTACAAAACTTGGTCCTCAATTTTCTTGTCCATATAATTTATTATATTATCATTCTACACTATAAAATATTCAGTATCTTATTTCCTAGGCAATTAATTATATATTATTTATGTGCTCTATTCACAATAGTTAAATAAATGTAGTCAGTATATTCCCTTGTTATTTTATATACCCCAATAACCGACCCATTTAAATATAATAAGCCCATCACTGTGTGTATAATATTCAGCTTTTCCTCTAACAAGCTCATATATTTTATGTAATTTACTCTGCAAAACAACTTTGGAAAATAGGTACTAGTGTCAGAGTGCTTTATAGGAACCAAAACTGACATCGGTCAAAGCAAACATAAGATTTCTTATCAGGATCATTCTCATCAGAGAGTTTTGCAGACATAAAGGCCATGATCTTGCTGTTCATACATGTCTTTTAAATTATATGCATGTTATTTATCTGCCCTTGAGATTTAACATAGCATACTAACAATTCCCCCATTGAAATTTAGTAACTGAAGTCACCATGCAACATTTGAAAGCAATCACACAGCAGGGACCACAAGACAAGGCTTTTGTAATTAGTAGCAGAGTTAACTAATTGGTTGATTAATTCAAACTTCTTGAAACATCATTTTATTAATCTCATTGGAAATGCAGTGGAAGTAGAAAATTGGAGTAAAACATGTTAGAAATGTTATCTAAGAAGGGAAACTCTAACAAGAAAATTAGGCCATTGAACATAATAGAAACTGTGAATGATTTAGGGATATAATAGTTCGTACAGTGATGAGAAGTAACTAAATATTTTGTTGTGATCAAAACAAATTTTAGGATTTTTAAAAGTGTACATTATTTTGAATTTCTGTGTGTTTTTAGGACAATAGATAATGAATCTTTGTTGTGTTTTCAAGAGAATGAAAAATTTGTACAATATTAGATATAGAAATGTCTTGACTTTTCTTAATTTGTGGAGCACACCTTAAAATTTATTCAATAATGAATGTTTTGCATTCCAAATTATAAGCAATAGAATTTCCTGAAAGTATTTACATATGAGATATAATACCACAAAGGAAGATTTTAAATGAACTAGAAGAAATAAATTATTGCTAATATCCAATTTTGAAATGCTAATTTCTGTAAACAGCATCCTTTGTTCACATAAATATTTTGTAGTATTAAAACACAGACTGAATTCACAATCTCTTTAGACAAGAGATGCTCTCTAATGAATCTACTCATGTTTCACTAAATTTTCTATTATTCTGTTTGTTTTTTTGTCTTTACCTATAATAAAATGCTTCAATAATGAGCATTTTTAATGAGGAATGCACCAGATATTTAGAGATCCACATACTTATGTGACTTTATTTTGTTCAAAACTTCTATTATTCACTGTTTCCTTGTTGAGAATTTGTTTGGTATTTTGTGACAAACAGAAGTATGATTAGTGAAGCTGTAATGTTCTCATGGTAGCTGCCTGTGTTCCCAAGATAGCAGCATTAGTGCCTACAGAAGCAGTTAATACTGTTTATCATTAGTGACACAGGCTGGGAAGGACCTTCACTGGCTTTTATCTTTCACCTTGCCAACATTTTAGTTGATGAGCAATCTGATTTAAATTCATGAGTGATGCCCCAGGATTTATATGCATTTCACATCGACAATCACATAGGTAAACTCACCCTGCTGATGAAGACTAATTAAAAATACCCTAATATTCTGATACTGGACCTCCTTGGGAAAACCATTGCTTTATATTTAATTTCAAAGTACTCAATGAAAGCATGAATTAAAATACAGCTTGTCCCATTCTTGCATTAGAAAATCCTTACTGCATTATGGTGCGATTCATCTAAGGCTCATACCAAATAATGAATGTATGACACCTACCTATGAATATTTAATTTTAAATTTTGTAAGTTACTGGAAGTTTGAAATAAGACAATTCCATTGATGGCTTACAGATGAAGTGAATTAATAACTTTTTCCTACATATTTATTTTGGAAAGTGAGAATCCAGGGGATGATGCCAAATATATTCAGGAAATACCAAATTTGAGGTCAGATTTAATTGGGAATTGATTTCAAATATAAGCTACCTTTGGTGTTGGAGGATGTTCTGTTATTTATAATGTATTGTGACGGTTAAAAAGAATAATTAATGTGACATTGTGGGTCTTCTTCCTCGCGGATCATTGGTCACTGGTTCACGAAGGTGGAGGGAACAGAAGAGGGGAACAAGCTTCTGACATCTGTGGATACCACAGAGATAAACCTCTGGGAGATGGCTTCAGTGAGACAAGTCAACTTCATTCCAGAGTATAGGAAATACATAGGACTGGGAAGCCTGGGAGCAAACTCTAATTAAATAGGAGTGGCTGGATTAACAGAAGCACAGCCATATTAAAACGACTAGAGCATTATCATAGTTATCATGTGGACATCAGAGGAAGAGCATTTGCAGGGAACTATGCTTAGGGTCATCCTTAAGATAACTCAGACATACACGCCTACAGACATTCTCCAAATAAGGGCACGTAAAGAACAGGAGTCTTTGCTGGGGAGAAAGTCCTTCATGTTGCCAAGCTTTAAGAATGTTGTTAGTCAGGTCCTCTTAGACTACTACCTGAAACCATCAGGGCCTCCCAACCTAACATAATACAGCCTGCCCAGCTATCGACAGAGAAACTTCCTCCTGCAGCAGATGGGAACAAAAACAAAGATCTATAGAGAGACAGTATGCACAGAGTGAGAGACCTTAGAATACACACTCCTAAACAGGGTTTCTCCATCAAATCCCTCCCTTAAGTGCTCAGCGAATCCTATAAAAGATGAGGTGGAAAGATTATTAGGGCCAGAGAGGATGGAGAAAGCAAGAAAACAAGGTCCTCTAAATCAACATGAGCAATACTCAGGTGAACAACTCAAAGAGATTGTGGCAGCAAGCACAGGGCTTGCACAAATCTGTGTCAGGTCCTTCGTATATGCCTTATGACTTCCAGTTTAGTGCTTTAATGGGATTACTTGGTGAGCTAACGTGTAGGTCTGATTCTTGTGCTTTCTCTCAGGGTCTTTCCCTTCCTTTGGTTTTTCTTGTCCAACCCTGTGGTGTGTTTGTTTTTAATGTTACTTTTGTGTATTTTATTTAGTATATTATATTTTATTTTGCTATTATCCCTTAAAATTTCCTTATTTTCTAATGAGAGGCAGGAAGGGATGGATGGGAGGGGAGATATGGTGGCAATCGGAAGAGTAGACAGAGAGAAACCATACTCAGGATATATTATGTGAGAAAATAAAATAAAGTTTTAATAAAAAGGATAAAATGAATAAGGAGATATTTAGTATGTTAGAAATCATTCTTGCCACCATATTATAAAATAATCCCATAGATATATTCCTACCATTTGGGCTCACATTACATTATTTGTGCGTTAGAAATAAGAGTAAAAGGCATTCTAAACAGTCTTCCAAATATTTGGATGATTCTTATTACCTTAAAAATAGAGTCTGTCCTCCTTCCTATAAGATTTTAAATCCTGTTTGCTGTGGATTTGCCTTGCTTGTCTCCCCTCATCCTTCCCTCCATCTAATTTGGAAGTTGTCTCTTCAACTCTTTTCAGTGCTTCCCTTTCCTGTTCATTGAAACCTCCCTTTGGTGTCTGACTACCATCTAAGACTGGTCTTAAAACCTACCTTGGCTTCATGTGTAATGCTTTGTACTGCATAAAGAATTTAGTGTGTGTACAACAGAACGATGCACTAAGGACAAATAGGACCCATTTCTTTTACCACTGAATCTACTGACCCCAGAATGTTACTGAGTGCTAACTAGTAAGTAAATACAGCACATGCATACCTGTCTTCAAATGTTTACAATTTCTTTACTGTTACAGCCTCTGTCTTTAGCTATTTAAAATATGTAGCACATTATACATTTCTATGGGATTCTAACACTTGAATGATAAGTTAGCTTTTAGGGATCCAGAAGATGACTGACTATTTGAATACAAAGTTCTCATTTTGGCTTCTTGTTTCTAACTATAATTTGATTCTCCTAATATATTCTATTCTGCTATTACATGCATTCCTCTTGAACCCGATAACTGCCATTATTTCTTCTTAACTTCTATTCAGTCATTTTTATACTCCACAATTAATGGAACCATGTGATGGTCATCTTCCAATTTTTTTTTCATTTATCTCAGTTATATGCAGTTCTATCCGGATTGTTGTCAAAAGCAGGGATTTGTTCCATTAAATGATTGAAAATATTCTTTATTCACTCATCATGATGGACTGTTTACTTCTATCTCATTTCATGACTGGAAGGAATGCTGACAGCTACAGCATGGGGACTGTGATGGTTGATCTCTGTTGTCAGCTTGACACACAGAGGAAGATGGAATATCAGTTGAGAAATTGGCTTTATCAAATTTGATAGAAAGCTGTCTCTGGGACACTTTTTTGATTACAAACAGATACAGAGGTCTCAGTCTACTGTGGATAGGAGGCCTCAGGCTATAAAAACAATAGCAATAGAACTCCAAGGAATCCACAAGGATGACTCAGCTAAGACTCCTAGCAATGACAGAGAGGGTACCTGAACTGTTCATACACTTACTGATGGGAACAGATGAAGAGATCCACAGCTAAGCACTGGGAAGGCCACTCTAAGAGTTAGAGGAGGGATTATATGAGCAAAGGGATCAAGATCATAATGGGGAAACCTACATAGACTGATGACCCAAGGTAGTGGGAGCTCTCTGACTAAGGACTGATTGTTAAAGAACCTGCAAAGGGCCAAACTAGGCCCTCTGAATGTGGCTGGCAGTCCTGTGACTTAGGCAATCTGTAAGACCACTGGCAATGGGACCAGGCTTTGTCCCTGGTACATACACTGGTATTTTTGGAACCCATTCCCTATGGAAAGATACTTTGCTCAGCCTCGATGCAGGGGAAAGAAGTGTGGTTCTGCCATGATTTAATAAGTCAGACTTTGTATACTTCTATTGGAAGGCCCTACCCTTTCTGGATGGGTGTAGGTGGAAGGGAGTGGGAAGAGATGAGGGAGGGTGAACTGTGATTTGTATGTAAAATTTTAGACAGAAGCTGCTTGTTTGTTCCCGGCCACCCAGACCCAAATAATCACACAGAAACTATGTTAATTACAACACTGCTTGACCAATCACTTAACCATATTGCTAACTCACTATTGTTTCAAATAAAACACTATACTATGTATAATCCAGACTCTCTGTGTATATTCCATCTTTATGTGGCTTATTTTTCATTACTCTGTCTCTTTA
>JAQHUG010000321.1:949186-980802 GCA_028555095.1 Dicrostonyx torquatus
GATGAGTTTATAATAAATTACTCCTTCAACATATTTTTATATGACATAATCAGTGTTTGTTCTTGAAAGGTTTGATTGAAATCAGCCGTGAGCCTATCAGCTTTTCTGCTTAGGTTATTTTATTTGATGATTCAACAGTTAGGTAGTTTAAAGCTATTATTACTGAAGATGATGAAATGCGACAAGTGATTTAAGTATAAGTATGTGTTACTAAACAGTACGCTACTTAAACAGCCATAATATACACAGTTGGTTTGAGTATCTAAGGAATAAAAACAAAGTGACATTGTAGATTCATGTATGTGTAACAATCATTAAAGATTTCCTATGTTTCTGACAAACATTTTTTTTTTTTTTTAGCTATGGTAAAATTAGTTACTCTGGGTAGTGCTGCATCCATATAAAACAGATTTGTGAAGTAATTCATTCTCCTTAAATGGAATGTTATTTGTTCTATGCTGTTGATTTTAGATTAAAGGAAAAATGAATGTTTTAAACTTTCCTAAATTGTGAAAGAAAAAAGTCTTTGATATTAGAAGTCAGGTGTTTCATTTCCTCTTGAGAATTGATCTGAGTTCACTGAAAATATTTCTAGCCTTGGAAAATTTAGATGAGGGAGACAAAATCTTTGACTTTCATGTTCAGCTCTCAAATATTGCATTTTAATGTAATTTTACTCTTACTTTAATGATATCACCTGGATAATCGTGTTTCTTTTTGCAAAAGAAAAGCCTTAGAGTGAAGGCAATAGCCTTTCATAATAACAAGACACTCCATAAATCAATATAATAACCTTCAAAGGGAGCTGAATTCACAGGATCAAAACATTGTGACCCACAGATTGTTTTCTTTTTTCATCAACAAAAATGCATTTTATTCAAGTTGTTATGTTTTGGGAGCTCCATTAAATTCATTTTGTGTTCTACTGGCAACAGTTACACTATAAAGACAAAAACATTGGCTTCTATTCTGTAACTGGAGTTGAGGCCATTTTCAGCTTTCAGCTTTCATCCTTTACTGCTACCCATCCTCTTCTCTGACATCTTTTGAAAAATGCACATTCTATGCAAGAAGACTTTGGCAAACATTTCTATTTTTCAATCTGTTTGCAGAAGTCAGTAACGGCTGAATGGATGCTTCTAGAAAATATGTTCAATGACAAACAAGGTGTTCAATCGCTTTCTAAGGGATAGAGTTAAACTTCTCCCCATTTTACAAAAAATGCTTGTGGTTATAAGCAAACTATTATATACTAAATATTGATTATAACTATCAGAATTGTTTAAGTTTAAAAGGAATAAAGGTTTAATACTTAAAAAGAGGGTTAATATGCAGGTATCCAGTAATAAAGATTTAGAAAGAAAGACATTATAATGCTTGACATTATTATAATGTGAAAGCTAATCATAGCTTTTAATACATATTATTTCATATATATGTCTATTTTGGTTTATGCACAATACAGCTTATAAAAATTTGCTAATTTCTTACAAATATTCAATGGACTGAATTAATACCATCTATGTAACTTTGATCTAGAGTACCTGCCACAGGAATTAGAATAACCTTAGCTAATATTTTAATTCAGACTTCAAGTTTATTCTTCACTTCACAAAGCAATATAGGTATTCTTTTCTAAATATTTAATGAATATTTTACTTTCAAATTATTACACAAAGGAGCATGTTTATTTATGACATTTTCATGAACGCTAAATTTTAATTGATTTCTGCCTTTGCCTCATTATGATCCTGTATATCCCCAATCCACACCTCCAGTGTAGGAATCTGCCCTAATATCTCCACTTCACTGGCAATCACACGTGCTTCATTTCTCTCTTCACAGCTCCTTGGCAAGGTTTCAGTTTTGCCATTTCATATTTATAAATGTGTTATATATACGTTTGCATTTACTACTTGTCTATATATAGTATGCACACATATATAAACATTTATGCAATAGATGATAACTAAGTCAATAATTTGTTTAAACAGACTACTGAATTTCCCTTTTTGTTCTGTCCATGAACAATTTCATTTCTTCTAATGTAACCTACCAATCAAGTTAAATTAGGAGCCATCCAAATACTAAGTTACCTTCTATGTAAGCAAGATGTATATTTAAGGAAAGCACTTAAATATGGCATACAGATAGCACTAGGTAAGTGGAAGCTATGACCTTGGAGAGATGACACATTTCCAAAAACATTGCTGGATGTTCTCAGGTAGCATTATTTATTTACCTGTTTGTTACCTGTGCATTTGTCTATTTATTTATGTGTGTATGTGATACACATGTGTTCTCTGTTTGTGTCTATGTGTCTATGTGTGTCATAACATCTTTTAAAGATATGATTCTCATTCTATGGAGTTAGATTTCACTTCCTAGCTTTAAAGAGGTTTGGAGAATCAAGTTCCAGTGAGTAGGCTTGTCAGGAAGTGTCTGTAACTGCAAAAGTATCTTGACACCCCTTACCCCTTACCTCTTACCCACTGGGTAGTAGTTAAAAGAATATCCACACATTGACATTTACGCTAAAAGCTAATCTGTCAATTCCTTATTCGAAGTGCAATATACCACCTATGTGCATATCTGCATGGTGCTGGGCAGTAATCACACACATTGATCATTTTGAAATAATTCTAGATGTTGCTTTTTGTGTCCATAACTTTGCTTGGTGAAGGTACTATTCAATCATAGGTGACTAGGCATAAAAGTAAATATCATTGTTTCAATAAGTGAGGTCATTAATAGTATACATACATCAGAGCATGTGCAGTGTCTTGTAGGTTTGGACAATAAACAATGGGATTCACATCTGAATGAAGCTGCTGTCTGAAGAAATTATTAGTGAAACCTAAAACCATGGCAGTACAAAGTATTTAAGAGACAATGCATATAAACTGTCAGAGAGAAAACTATTGGTTTATATACTTTAAAAGTATTTACTATATATCACATTTAATCAGTTAATCAGTATTCGTGGTTAGTTATTACACACACACACACAGACACACACACATATATATATTCTTTATTTTATAATTTAACCCAATCCTAATCCCTGGATTTGTGCCCTTGATGTCCCGTTTCCAAAAGTTTTACAGAATTTAAAGTTATTTTCTGGGCTTCCTTAGCAACAATTTCCAGCAAAACATTTCCTTCATGATTTATGCTGTATTAAATGCTAGGTCTTTTGTAATATATGTGAAATCAAATGGAAAAACTAAAGGCTGCCTTCAGAATTTCAAGGCCAGGCATGCAGCACTGACTATTCATTTGATATTTGCAAAGTGCTTTGACAATAACTGCAATTCATGTTATTTCTGTTCTTCCTATTTAATGACTTTTCTGGAGAAAGAAGTGGATAAAAGGGCAAGTAAATGTTAAAAACATATGCATGCTTTACAAATTCTTGCAAAAGAGAGCAAAAGAATGAGTCAGCAGCCTACCAAGAAATCACAATTGAAACAATGAGTCAGATATATAACTAGGGCTATGTAAAGTGACAAAAAGATGCTAGGTAATATATTACTTCAAAATTGAAGTATAGTATTGACTTTATGCATCCATTCATTCAGATTCTTTCCTGTGACAAATATATAAGATAACATCTTGATAGAATCTGAAAATGTGAAAGCAAATATATGAGTCTATAAATAAAGCATTCCATTCCAGGATGGAACCAAAGAATATGGCATTTAAAATTATGGCTTTGACAGTATCTTCCTCTAAAGCCTCTTACAATACTTCCTTTCTCTTTCTCTCTGTTTTCCTCTATGTCTCCCCTTTCTCATTCCCTCACTCCCTTCTCATGTGTGTGAGTGTGGATGATTGTGCACAGGAGGTACTTTTTGTGAAAGCAAGCACATGCCTATGGTATACATGTGGATATTGGAAAACAACTTCAGGTGTTGCCCTTGCTTTTACTTTGACAGGATCTGTTCTTTGTGCTACAGGTGCCAAGCTATCTGGCCAACGAATTTCTGGGATTTCTCCAGTTTCCAATGCCCATCTGGCCACAGGAACACTGGGATTATAGACACCTGTTACTTTGCCTGGCTTCACAGGGTCTCTGAGAAACTGAACTCAGGCCATTACACTTACATGGCAAGCACTTTACCCACTAAGCCACCTCACTAGTTCTTCAATGTTATTAACTCAACTAACCAATTGAACATCAATGAGGTAGCATTCTCTGTGGGATTTTTCTGTTCAAGCTATTGTGAGGAATCAAAACATTTTGTGTGTTTTCCTAACACTATTGATCCCTCACTTTGGTGTCCTGGAAGTGTGGCACATTCTGATATTATTTCTTTTCTTGCTGACTCTTCTCCTATATCCCAGATCTCGGAAGTCAAAGCTATGTGCAATTGAAAAGACTTTTGCTGCCTATTCTTGCTTTCCCTTGTATAAGTTTACCTGGGGAGAGGGCAGCAAGCATATATTCATATCAGAGAGGACACTGATGATAAGAAAAAAATGACCCCACTCCAGCCTATATTACAACACAAACTAATGATTGTTTGTAGTTAAATATGATAGTATAGTAGAGGTGAGGAGCAGAAGGGACGCAGCAATAACCCCATATTAGCTGGGTGATAGCATTGAGAGCTTTATCTCTGGAGTTACCTGTAAACATTCCAGTGGTTTCAGCTCTGTGGATTCTTCTCCCCAGTAGTGGTTAATGCTGATATACCCCTAGGGAGAAACTGCTTTGTTTATTAAAATATATTCTGTACAGTTTTTTGCACTGCATTCCCTGATGCACATTGGCTCCACCTAAGTTTGTTAGTCATTTTGCTTTTCCTTACCCAAAGATTAAAAGAGCCTAGAAAATATTTCTTTCTTATGTTCATGTAATTTTAGATATAGTCAGTCATAAAAAGCTCAATTAATGTCAACTAACAGATAAAAGGTAAAATGAAGTGATATGAAAAAGTTTTTCATTTCTTTTTTAAGATATGAAGGGGGTTAGTAGCAAATTTGTTTCTATGAAAAGTGCAAAAAAATCTTTTAAGTGATTAATTATAATCATATCTATGGAGATGCAGTAAAGACAAGGAAATTTTTTTTTGGTTTTTAAGATTGTAAGTACGTTTATCCCTTCCTTTCCTCCCTCTGAAACTTTCCATATACCAGTTTTCTCACTTTTGAATTTATGTGTTCTATTTAAGTATTATTATATGCATATCTATTTATTTGCATATAATCATAACTATAACCAGTCCCTTATGTGTAATGCTACTTGTATTGATCTTTTTAGGGCTGAATATTTGATAATGGATGACCTGAATGAGTTATGTAAACTAGAACTTTATTACAAAAGATTTCACATGGAAACAATTTTAAGTCCTATTTTACAGACTAAGATAAATGATAAAGAATGCAGAAGACTTTTCAAGTTAAACAAGAAAATACTGCCTCATTTGCAAATGTTATGGGAAATAAGTAGGCTAGGCATGGCAAGTCAAAAGATGCCCATAAGAATTTCACTAGAGTCCATAATTTAATCTTTATTTTGTGAGGACATTTAAATTCTCTTGGTGTCAGTCTAGGATGTGAACTACTTAGACAAGACTTTTCAGAATCCACACATCCAAAAGGAGCGAGATGGTAATCTCTTTTTGAAATTAGAATAGCTGATTCAATAATGATAATCAAAATACTGAAGAGCTCATGTCAAATGGACCTCTCTGTACAGAATTCCCTCTGCAATGACTTTGAAAACAAGAGCCCTCTCTGTATGCCTGCAAATGACAAAGACACTTTTGGCAGCTTCCCACTACATTCTCAGTGTTTAAAGTGCGGGTTACAAACGGGGGATATGGAAAGAGCTTTACATAAAAGAAGAAACATGTGAGTTAAAATATAGTGGGATTTCTTTTCTTAAAGAGTTTTAAAAAAGATAAAATAAAGACATCAGCATTTTGAAAGTTTTAAAAACTGATATGGTTTTAAGGAGTGAGCTAGTTAGCTGTGCCTTGAAAGATTCTATCCTAACCTAAGAGGAAATGATATTGTATGAAGGATAAATTTCATTAGCTGCAGATTGAGGAAAGTGATTGCAGCAATCCTGTTCCCTCATGCCAATGCATGTCCTCCCATCTGCTATAATTGAATTACTGTCCCCAATAGACGTTTGCTGGAAACTTTTCTATCAACATTGCTATATAATTGTATGACACAGGCTACAGAAACACTTAAAATTGCTAACAAAATTTATCTCATATTGTCACAAAAATATTGCCAATATAATAGTATGTTCTCTCAAGTCTATCAGATAAACGCAATTTTCTTCTTCAGATAGCCTTTTAATATTTCAGCTGTCACTATGAGTCCTCTCTGTATCTCTTGAGACAAAACTTACATCATCCAAATTCTAATGACACATCTACTGGTAATTATCCATTACAATTAGATGTTTAAAATATACCCTCCAAAGTTAAGATAATGATATGTATGTATTATAGATTAAAACAATATTATATTCCTCAATATAATAACTGTGTTAACCTCTCTGTGTTCCTGCTTCATTTGTAGGTCTGCTTAAAGAATTTAAAAATCAATCTGTATCGTGTAAACAGGGCAAAATTATGGGTGACTTCTCAGCCAAGATCCATTTGCCTGGATTCTTGGAGGTGACATTTTTCTCATCTGCTTGGAGCCCTTCATATTAATCCTTATCAGCTATAAGAATATTAGATTTGGTATCATCCTTGTAGCTCCTTGCAAAATTGAATTTCCTGTACAATTCAAGGCATATAGAGGACAAAATGAATTGAAGTAGAGGAAATCTAGAAACACTAGCAAGTTAGAACTCATACCTTTCAAGTTGGTATTGGTAGGTGAAATCATAACAGGACATAACACTACAATGAATTATTTTAGATATAGTTAGATACGTGGCTAACAAAAACAGATTAGTCATATGTGATGACTTGAATTTGGATGTTTAAAGAACTTGATATTAAATTTTACAAGTATAATGAGTCCTAAGGCAAAGCTGATTGGGAAAAGCACAATGATTTTTGTGAGTTTTTGCAACAATACTAGCATAAACAATTGTGAAATTCCAAGTATATATTAACAATGGGAGAAGGCTATAGTTTTTTAATCAAGCACGGGTAAACATTAGAAGTAGTTACCTGATGACTACTATTTGTATGACTGATTCTTGCAAAAAAAAAGTCACTAAAGCAGGCTTAGCAAAGGAGCAAAGTGTTCTAAGAGGCATAAATTATCAGTACATGCCTAGTAGACATGAAGAAAAAATTGTGCTATATTTTCCTGGATTTTGAGCAACAAATGGCTAATGCTGCAACACCTCCTCCTTGGCTAGAAGCAATAATCTGCCCAATGGGCAGGTGATCATCATTGACTAGAAGATTCCAGTGTCCAGAGATGCTCTACCAGCCCTCCTGCCTGACCTTGAAGTTCTGTGGCATTCATGCAATCACATTCAACTCCATAATGAATGTGGTGTGGACATCCAGAAGGACCTGTGTGCCACCATGGTGATGTCTGGTAGCACTGCTATGTATCCAGGCATTGATGACCAGATATAAAAGGTGACCACAGCCATAGTTCCTAGCAGGGTGAAGATCAAGATCCTTGCTACCCCAAACTCAAGTACACATTATGGATTGGTGACTCTATCCTAGACTCCACCTTCCAGTAGATGTGGATCAGCAAGTAGGATTATGATAAGACCAGCTCCTCCCTAATCTACCTCAAATGCTTCTAGATGGACTGAGCAGGTGCCAGGCATCAGCTTGATAATCTCATTATGAAATATTGATTTGCCCTGGCAAATATACATACTTCATACTAGCCTCCTGAATCTAAAGCATGCCACTTTCTGGAGGAAGCATTTTAAAATAAATATCTTTTGACTCTTGGGTCTGGCATCAGCACGGGGTCCCACAATTTGTTGCGGATTTTTGACTTTGTACTCAAGTTAACTGTTCAGTTGGTATATATTTAATTCTCTGTGCATGTAACCATGTACTGTGGTCACTGTGGCTTATAATATGCTGTCAAAAAGAAATCCTCAGCCTGCTTGATCAGCATGAGAGAATCATAACGTGATATGTTCGGTCTGTTAAGTAACAGTTGAGTGTTCCCTGATTTCTGCAGGCACGCAGGGGATCAAGTCCCAATTTGCACTTTCATGTTTACATCTAACAGGTTGGAAAAGACCAAGTCTGAGGACCCAGTTTCTGTTCTGCTGTTTTCCCTCTTGACCAAAATGGGTTGTTGCTCGTATTGAGTTGGGAACATTTGCATTTATACCTGTAAGTTTATTCCACCTTTTAAATTACTCAAGAGGTTTTGTTCTCCATTCCTAAAGAAATGACAACTTCTAATTTTCTACCTTTGAGTGAGATATTTAGGTCCCAGAATTGCATCACTTTGCAAAGAGAAAGAAAATGTCTCAGTCATTTGTAAAAGAAAGAAAACTCACAAATCTATAAATAATTATTTGGAGGAATGACCTAGCTTTATTACCATTTACTAGAAGATTTTTTTTATTTTCAAAACTTTATTGTTAGAAAATGAGTATTTCTAATGATATTCTTTTAACTTATGCTTAAGATTTGAACTGCTGTGGGGCTGGAGAGAAGGCTCAACAGTTAAGAGCACTTACTGATCTTCTGAAAACATAGAAAGTATAGGGAGGGCATTCCAGGGGCTGAAATCCTCAAATTTGTCAGCTTTTACTTTTTTCACAGCTTTTATACCCAACATAAACAGGGGAGAAGGTAACAAAAGACTTTATTAATATGATACAAAGGGTGACTCACAGGGTCAACACTTGGACATCAAATCATTAGCATTCTGCTGTCTAGGTAGTGAAGGTGCTCTAGGTAACACACACTGAAGACCGCCCTTCACTAGGTGATCTCATAGTTAAAAAGCATTGAGTAGAAGGAAATTTGCAAATTCTGACCACCCATCAGGATGGCACTGAGCTACCTTAATTTCAAAAGAACCAAGCAATTACCTCCTGGAGGCCATGTACTTAGCTTGTTGAATCTCCAAACTCTCTGTCAGACAAGGTGGAAATGGGCCTGCAGTTTTCTGTCTCCACATTATTCCAAAGAGCCCAGTGATCAATTACTAGTGCCTACATGGCAGCTCACAACTGTCTGTAATTCCAAGATCTGACACCCTCATACAGACATACATGCAAACCAAACACCAATGAACATAAAACATAAATAATATAAAAATATAAATAAATATTTTTTTAAAAATATGTGTAGTATTGTGATATCTCCTATACTTAACTTAGGGCAATAGTTAAGAAATTGTAATGTATCTTGAATGCTGCATATTTTATATTATTTTCAAATTTTTAGACTTTAAGTCCCGACTCAAATTAAGCAATCAGAATTAGGCAGCTAAATTAATGGTCATATTCTGGATTAGTCAGTATTTTCATATTGTTTTCTATGACTTCATTTATTGTAATATTTCCTATCTCGACAAGCTATTTGCTGTATCTAAGGGAAGGAAAGAACTGCCAGGAAGACACATAAGATGCTGGCACAAATGAGCTTTAGAGTGCTTGCCTAGCAGGTGGTAACCTAGCCTTGGTTAAGTACTCAGCACAACCCTTGCACACAGAGTTAAAAAGAAAAAGATTTTGCAAGGTATCATTACTGTCCAATTTTTTAATCCATCCTCGGGATTTGCAGTTGATTATACAAAAAAATGTATGATTACAAAAATATGAATTTTGTGCTAAGACAAGAATACAATATCCAGATATCAATTTTGTATCCTAATTCTTCTTTCCTGAACCTGTTCCCTAAGGGACTCTAGCATTCATGATAATTTGACAATTCAGGGAAAAGACAATTGTATATGATTATTTTTTCCAATGTAACTTGTTGCTGAAACTGAAATACCAAAGTAAAATGAACGTATAATAAGAGATGCATGTATAGATTTAGTAAGCCATAAAAAATGATTACTTTTCTCCATTGAAAAATAATCAGCTCTAATATAAAATGACTATTTTAAATAAATTGATTTTAATACATATTTAAATAGAAATTTTAAAACGCATTTAGAAATTCAATATTGATAAGTTCTTTCTTTCCATCTCATAAGTATACATGAAGTTTATATACACCTTAAAATATCCTACACAGTCACAATAAATATTCTGCAATAGGTTTATCAAGGGCTAATAAGGTAGCTGACCATAACCCTGACAATCTAAGTTCAAGTCCTGGAGCCCATGATGAAACAAGACAACCAACACACAAAAGCTGTCTTCTGAGCCTACATTTCTGCATCATGGATACATTTATCTATTTACCCACACTCATAAAAAAACACATGAGCACAATACACACACACAGGAACAGTAAATAAAAATTTATCAATTAAAACTACATGTCATTTTTATGTTTGTGAATTTTATTCTAAAGAATAAAGAAACAAGGTCATGTATAAATTCCTGAATACCAGTTTGTGATTTTACCATGATTTCATATACTGGATGGAAAAAATTTCACTGATGAAAACATTCCCAAAAGATTATAAGAAATCAATATGATGTTTATATTACAGATATAATAATTCAGTGATTGGAGGCAAGTCTTTAAACTTGTTTGTCAAATTTCAAATGTTTAATCAAGATCCAACAGTCTGCAATTCATTCCAAATGGATAAAGTCCATGTTATAAAGCATGCAACATACAGGAGAAGCACAGAGGTAGGAGAAAGCCTTTCACTTCTTCATCTACACACAGGAGGAGGACAAAGGAATACACACACACATACACTGAGACAGAAAGCAGGAGAAGATAAGAAAGGTAAATAGGGCATACATATATTCAAATTATAGTACATAATTATAAAATTGTCAAGGTATAAATAGCAATCCTAAAATAAGATTAATTAACACAACAACATTCAGGATTTCTCCTTGGACTAATGAAAGATGTTCTGGAATAGTGATGATGGATATACAATACTGTGAAGATAAGTAATGCTAAAGAGTTTCATACCTAGCAATGGATAAAATGGGAAACTTTATCCTATGTGTGTTTCATCACAATCTTAAAGCAATAGAAAGAAGAAACAGCAAAATAATAATAGTTCTATTGTCAAAGGGGGTATCTTTTCTGAGTCGTGTTAACGCATAGCAGATGGAGTCTATTCTCTATGCCCAACTATACATCTACTCTCTGTGTTTAGGAAGAAGTCCTTGGAACAAAGGCTATCTATTTTGCCCCTTTTTAGAGCAGACCTGGATTCCCTTCCAGTTCTCTTTTGTGCCACTTACCCTGGTGCCTTGAACTTTGCTCTGAGTAAAGGTAACTAATTCTTGGCTTAAATTGCATATATTTTGTTGCAAGTTATTCCTTAAATAGTGCAGTGGTTTACATTAAGAAACAGATTACAGGCTTTTAAATATAATTTCCTTTTTATATACATAAATAAATAGTTCAAAAACAACTAGAACCAATGACCACTTTGGGAATTTGGCCATTTCCTTTCTTTATCACCAAACTGGGTCAGAATTCTTATGTTCCACCTTAACAAACTTAAAATCCTTCATGTTCTTCCTCAAGACCCAGTAACACTACTTTTGGGTATGTATCCAAAGGATGCTCAATAGTGCCACAAGGACATGTGCTCAACTATGTTCATAGCAGCATTGTTTGTGATAGCCAGAACCTGGAAACAACCTAAATGCCCCTCGATTGAAGAATGGATAAGGAAAATGTGGTATATTTACACAATGGCGTAATACACAGCAGAAAAAAAAAACCGACATCTTGAATTTTGCAGGAAAATGGATGGAGCTAGAAAGTATTATTTTTAGTGAGGTAACCCAGACACAGAAAGACAATTATCACATGATCTCACTCATAGGTGGTTTTTAAACATAAAGCAAAAAAACAAAACAAAACAAAAAAAAACAAAAAAACAAAACCAGCCTACAAACCACAATCCCAGAGAATTTGGACAACAATGAGGACACTAAGAGAGACATACATAGATCTAATCTACATGGGTAGTAGAAAAAGACAAGATATCCTGAGTAAATTGGGAACATGGGGACTTTGGGGAAGGGTTGATGGGAGAAGAGGGGAGAGGCAGGGTGGGGAGCAGAGAAAAAATGTAGAGCTCAATAAAAATCAATAAAAAGAAAATAAAAAAATCCTTCAGGTTCTCCAGCCTGCTCTCAGTGTATCTCAGTGTATTACCTTTATTTGTCTCATAGGTGAAGATACTGAATTGAGTCACCGAGGCAGAGACGGTCTTGGTACAGTTTGCTGGGGGAAAAATTGTAAGAGTGAGAATCAGTATGCGGAAATGGGTGACATCTTTAGCTGAAAAATTAGTTACTCCTTCTCGAGAATTATAATTCAGTTGGTGACTGCATGATCATCATGCCAGGGGTATCATTTGTAGGCATTTGTTGAGATGAGTAGAACACATGGGTACAGGATCCAAGGTCTCTGTGTCTAGACCTGAGGATTACCATCTGCATCCAGGAGCTTGTGCTCCATAATGGAGAAGATTCACCAGATTTTAAGAATTTGTCATTCCCAATATCTAGCTCCTAAAATCTTGCCTTAAAGATTTAGGGTCTTCACTTTGGGTAAATCTTTAGCCCATGAACTTTGAACAAAAAGAAGAGAGAAAAAATGTCAGGAGCATGAGATCTATCTGACTGGTGATCTCACCGCTACACAGGAGAGTGAAGCAGTAAAGGCTCAGGAATTTTAGGATCAGGCAGAGTTGAAACAGCTTTCACCATAACTGCCCAGAGCAGATATAATCCAAGAAAGACAACATGCTTATTTTCTCTCTTTTTTAAAATAACATAGGGCTGGAGAGAGATAAATCAAAAGAGGCTGCATGTGTGTGACAGTTGTATAACTTGGTCTCTTTGTAAGGCTCCCAGCAGTCAGTTCAGAACCTGTCCCTAGCACTTAGCAGGCTTGTGGGAATCTGTTCCACACACTGGATTACCTTGAACAGCCTTGTCACAAGGGGAGGAGCTTGACCCAGCCACATCTTGATGAGCAATGCTTTGTGCTAGTGCCTGGGAGGTCTGTCCTTTTCTGAATGGAGGAGGAGTGGAGGGGAAGAGGGTGAGTGCTAAATGGGGAAACAGGAGGAGGGAGAGGAGAAAGAGGAAACTGGCCAGTGTATAGAATGAAGGGGAAAATGTTATTAAAAATCTAGTCAGCTTTAGGCATGTCCTTGTGATCCCAGAGTTGAGAAGACAATTACACCTACAGTTTTCTGCTAGAGAACCTTGTCTATTTGGCAATTTGTAAGCCATTTAGAAACCCTGGCTCTAAAAAAGATATATGTCACCTCCAGAAGCTTACCTCTGACATCCACTTGCATGGGTACACAGTCACACCCACCTGCACACACCAGTTTTCCTTGCACACATACATATACACTAACACACACTCACAAATACACAAACAAAATAAAAGCTAATATATCTCCTTAGCATAACTTCTGCTATTGAACTGTGGTGTGAATGTTGTCTAGTATTTGTTATTCGCAAAATACCTAGTTGTTCAAATACTTAATACTTGTGACTCAGGTGACAACAGTCTTGAAAAAGTTTCAAATGAGGAAACTGGATTACTTGTCCAGATGTGCCTGCTTATTTGTAGTATTATACATGTGAAGGATGTATGAGATGTGTTGGGTGTCTCTTTCAATGGCATAGGCAATGACATAGCAACAGAAGGCAGCCATATTGCAACTGTTTAGGAAAATTGTAGTACCGATGAAAACATTTCCAGTAGCTCATACCATAATACTTGGGAGCCTGAAACTCTAGCTACTGTGTGCTGCAATCATTGCACATGCTCTCTCAGTAAGTTCAATCAGAATTTAGGGTCCACTCCAAATTATTAACTGTTATTTACTCAAAGTTTTATCTGTTGTCCCACAACACATTTGATGGATAAACCTAGTATTATTTATTGGTAATACAAATACAAATTTAATCATTTTATTTTCCTCTTCCTGAAATGTGCTAAGAGGCTTATATGATATGATTATCTCATTTTACTACATGTTCATTTTTATCCCTACACTGCTTCTTATATCTAACCATCCTTGGTGCCCCCTAGTGTATTAAAAGAAATAATGAAATGAACATTTATAGAGATATTTAAATTTTGTTGTGCCATTTAAGTAGAATGGATAATCTCTAAAGTTCTATATCAACTTCTCTATCTATCCTCTATTTATCATCTCTCGTTCTCACATATATCATTCTCTCTCTCTCTCTCTCTCTATATATATATATATATATATAATTATCTACATATATGAAAATATATGGAAAACTATATTATAGAGATTTTCTATATAGAAAGAAGACATATTTTTACATGCACAAATAATTCCATATTTATCTCAGTATAAACACTTCTATGAAAATTCTTTAAAGTACTTGGTCATCAGCCATAGTTTCCTATTGTGTTAAATTGATCAAGCTTCAGTACTACATTAAATATTTAAATGAAGCCCATACTCAGTGTTCATCTTTTCCCTTATTCTGTGATTTTGATTGAATTGTAAAACAGAATATAGAAATATATTTGGCATAAAAAAGATGATACTGGAAAAGTTTTAGAGAAAATACAAGGTAGTAATGTGCTCTGGGAGAACACTTTTCTCCATAAGGCTGTAACAGCATAGTTTAATAATTTATATAAATTGAACTTGAATAATCCATGACTATAAATGCAATTATATGCCTGTCTAACAAGAGAGCTAAAATTTAATATTGAGGTTGATAAACTATATAGAAATAATGATAGCAAAGTCAAGCAGGAGATAGTAAAGATATTGGGTAAAGAATTGAAAACAAATTACTCATTATAAAATTCAGAATAGTTTTGTAGAGGCCAATGGGTCGAAAAACTTAAAATTTATGTTTTTATATGGAATTTACATGGTATTAAAAACCTCAAGGAGAGTATGTTCTACCATGCAAACTTGACTTTCTTCAACCAAGTCAGAAATTGATTGATCCCAGTTTCAATTTCCATCATATACACATTGAGCATGTATTGTGGGAGGCTGCTCACTCATTTTCCTGACTGCCTGGCAGCTCAGACCCAAAATAACCACACAGAAACAGTATTAATGTTATCACTGCTTGGCCCACTAGCTCTAGCTTCTTATTGGCTCACTCTTTCATCTTATTTTAACCCATTTCTATTAATCTGTGTATCACCATGGGACTGTGGCTTACCAGCAAGGTTCCAGCACATCTGCTCCTGGCAGTTACTTCATGGAGTCTCCTAACTTCTCCTTCTTTCTCCAAGCATTCAGTTTAGTTTTTCCTGCCTAGCTCTACTTTACCCTACCACAGGCAAAGGCAGTTTCTTTATTCAGTAAGCAATAAAAGCAACACATGCAGGACTTCCTACACCAAGCACGTGTCTAGTTAAAAGAGTTGTCATCTTCCCTGACTGAGCAGTGTACTGAAGTACCAGGAGATCTGTACACAGAATATTGGAACTGATGATCTCTCTGTTTGCCTTCTCGCTCTTTCTTTTAATTTTTTTTTTTACCATTTTGTTGTGTTTCCCTGAACTATAATACTTTTCACTCTTTACTCAAGGAGGAAAATAAGAGCACCAAGTTTCAGTATTCAAGCAATAAAAGATGTGTCTGTGCTATCCCATGCAATTCAGACTTTAAATCACAAGTGGAGAGTTAAATGGGAGAATATTATTATTATTATTATTATTATTATTATTATTATTATTATTATTTCAGTGAATTTAGAATGGAAGACAATGGAGGGAGAGGATATTCGTGAGGAAGGAATAGGGACAGGATGGCCAGTTAGGTAAATTCTGTTTTAACCTATAAGTTTATAAATGATAAAAAAACCCACAATAATGTTAAAATTAAATGAGAACTATTTTATGAAATTATACAGAGTGAATCTTGTCAATAGATGTGAAAAAAATGTGAACATATGAAAAGGTGGATGATGTCATATTTTCTTCCTAAGACAACTATACCTGGGGGGGGGAAGTAGAACAAGAATGGATGGGAGATTAAAGAGTAAAGAGCTTATGAATATCAGGGGCCTGTTTCCCTTCTTAGTAGATTTACATAAAAATTCCTGTCATTCCACGGGAGTGTTTTCTGCAGCAGCTCCTTTCTCTTTCCAGTTGACTGATTTCTTCTCTTTGCATCTTCGCTGGTTCATTCATCACTGCTCGATGTGTAAAAGGAGAAAGACAAGAAGGAACACATGGTACCGAGTTTGATCCAAGAGATGAAAGAAGCAGCAGAGTCTTTGCAATACATTTTCTGCTTTCAAATCCCTGTTAAAATGATTCAGTACACAAACGTGTGCACACATCAACATCCACCCTTGAAGCCCATCATCTTCCACAATTTGTGCATTTAAATTATCACCACACGATTTTTAAGGAATGTTTATTATACTTTTGCCAGGGTCATGCTATTCAAATCTGGCTATTAATAGCATTGGAGAAACGTTCAAATAAGAACACTGTGGTGCATTATCCGTTGTGATTTCAACTCATTTCCATTTTACACCTAACTATTCCTTTAATTCTGACAAAACATTATATGCCTGCTGACACTTTGCTTTACTCAGTTCATTTCAAATTTGCTATTTTTAGGAAATTTCTATGTAATGTTAGACACCCTTCACATTTTCTACCTTAACTAACTGAGCCTTGAAGCAAGGAAAAAAAGTGAATTAAAAAGAAAAAAGACAAAAGTATTTGAAGTTTCAGTTTTCAAAGCAGTTAAAAAAATGGTTAAAATCACTAGCATTGAAAATACAATAGTCAAGTTTACTAGCTAGTTTTTGGCAACAGAATGCAAATATCAGTCAAGAGGAATCTTCAGTTGAGAATTGCCTATGGGAGTGTTTGTGAGACTTTTTCTTGGCTAATGACAAGTGATTGATAGGAGGAGGCCAAACCCACTATTAGTGATACCACCCCGTGAGCAGGTTGTCCTTTCCCTGTTAAGTAAGGCTGACAGATAAGAAATGCAGAGGATGCAAACATGCAAGCACTGTTCCTCCATGGCCTTGGGCTCATGACTTTCCTGAATGATGGACTCTAACCTGTAAGATATAGATTGTAAGCAATGACATGGAGAAAACATCAGAATGACTGATCTTTGGGTAGAGGAAGCTTTTTTTTTTTCTGTAGATATGAGAGAGAGTAGCCAGAAACCTGTGGAATAATACAGAGAAAACAAGGCTAACAATAACAATCTTCCTCCCCAAATACACAGCAACAGACAGCAATCTAGAACTTAAAAAAAATGTTATTCTGAATAAAGAAGAGGAAACACTCTTAAAAATTCAGAAATATAATTCAAACTCAGTAATGTTAGTAAAAATTACACCGAAGAAATTGAAGCACCATGTGTTAACCCCAAAGATGGGAAGAGAATGATCCTTGACACAAATTCTTACAATCAAAATAATTAAAGAAAGCAATTGATTAAAGCGAGTTTTTAAAATTTATATATATTTCTGTCTACCCCTAAGGAAGAGTCTAAGAAGTCTGCATTGGACTGAGGAAGGCAAAGTTATTGAACAGGGCTAAGGATTTCCAAATATGAGTTTTGACAGATATAGCCAGGATTACAGGAGTAGAACATAAGTTAACGAATAAGTCCTATACAGGCTCCTGAAACAAAGAAATGGTCACAAAGTGGGCTAAATAATGGAATCATAACAACAGGTAATCATAATGAGGTAGTCACATGTAGTCTTATAACCTCTGAAACAAAAGTAGGGTTACAAGATGATTATAAGCAACCTTTGAAACAAAGACATTATTACTTTTCCTGGGACAGACAATACAGAATCATTTGTAGTTCAGGTTACAGGTGGGGCATAACTCAATACTTGCTAATCAGAAGTTTAATCTTAAACAGGAATTGGCCTAGTTTATCTTTATTATAAGGTGGCTTTTAAGCCTAAGATGGAGGCATGCCTGTTTTTCACCATGCTTCAGAAAAATGTAATGAGGAAACTTAGAATGATTTCATAGAAGGTGTTCTCAAACAACACATCTCAAACATAAATTGACTTTATTCGAATGACAGGAAAGGTTAAATAGGCCGAAGGACTGATAAAGAAGCAGTCTCATTCACAGGATGCAAAGGTGTCATTTTCAAATAAAACAGGTGTTCAAGCAGTCCTTTTAATAAGAGCACCTTGAAGCATAAGTCATTCTGCCTTTGAAATGTTTTATTGGTAGTTATAGAAATTTTAACTTGGTTTGAGGAAGACATGTTGTATACTGATGTATTAATGGTGGTTGACAAAGAAGAAATGTAATATGATTTAGAAAAGAGGTTACTGTTCTGAGATCCTACTTGTTTATAAAGGATTGGGATGCTAATTTAAGACTAGGGAAAGATTAGTTTGTACTCAGTTGTAGTAGAACTCACCTGAAAAAAAATCTCAGAAATCTTCATACACTTGACCTGCTGGGGTGAACATTCCTAGAAACTTCAGTTATTTTTACAGTATTTATGAATGTTGTTATGACACATACAAGTTAAGTGAACAGAGAAAGTGCTCATCAAATGGCAGCATAGGTTTACGAATGTAATAAAACAAAGTGTCCTACATTCCCTGCTGAATGGCATAACAAGTAAAATTTAGGTTAAATACAAGTATTGTGTTAGGAAATTAGTACCAATTGGCCCCTGGGAGAAGGAAGGGCCTTCTTTGTAACAGATTCCTTTTTTCTGTACGTAGAGATCTACCAATTCTTACTGATTACAAGCTAACAAACTGATCTTGCTGAAAGTGGGGTTGAGAAGCAGTACATGCAGTTAGACTCTTTCAAGTGCCTCAGGTGCCAGATTTCCAAGACCACCATCAGATTTTATGAATTGTATTAAGAGACTTCTTTCTGTAAGAGACTTCCAGAAGTAGGTGAATTTAGAGTCAGAGTAATTACAAAATGAGATTTCTGTATGTTTCAGTAATATATTCTGGCTCATTCATGTAATATATGTTTCTTATTTCTAGAATCGTTTATTATAAAGGTTATGTGTGGTAGTTTGAATGCAATTGGCCTCCCTCCATAAGTTCTTAGGAAGCAGCACTAAAGCTTCTGTCTTAGTATCTCTATTGCTGTGAAGAGATACCATGACCCTGGCAACTCTTATAAAGAAAGACATTTAATTGGGTTGGCTTACAGTTCAGAGGTTTAGCCAATTATCCTCATGGCAGGTGATGGCAGCATGCAGACTGACAAGGTCCTGGAGAAGAAGCTGAGAATTCTATATCTTGAACTATGGCAACAGGAAGTAGACTGAACTAGACATCACTTTAACATGGGAGACCTAAAGGCCTGCCCCCACGGTGACACACTTCCTCGCACAAGGTCACACCTACTTCAACAAGGCCACGCTTCCTAATAGTGACACTTCCTATAACCTAAATAGGGCCAATTATATTCAAGCTGCAACAGTATGTAAGATAACATATGACATATTAGTAAATATTAACTTATTTTTTTAAACATGTTTTCAATAATATTATAAGTTTAAAATCTATATTGATTCTATTCTCAAGTATGTGAAAATAAATAAGCATAATGAAAATTTATTAATTTTTAGGTTTTTTAATTATGCATACACATGTGATGGGGAAAATGTACATCTGGTTTCATACATGACAATAAAGAGGTGGTAGGGCATCCTGAGGCTCTAGTTAAAAGCAGTTGTTAGTTACAGGATATATGAGTGATGGAAACTGAACTCAGTTCCTCTATATGACTAGTACATGTTTTTAACATTTACTTCCAATTCTGTGTAGTTGAACCCCACAATTTTGGAACTGGAGATTATCTAAGGACAGATTTTAAAAGCTATAAGGAAATTTTCTCAATGACACATGAGTAATTTGCTATGATGTCACCACTGAGGTTCCTCATTTTAAATATACCAGTTTAATGCAATCTTGTGGTAAACATTTAACAGAGAATGATAGATAAATCTACTTACTGTCTGGTGTGGGAAGTCCCTTTGTATTTGTGTTGCTGTTATTGATTAACGAATAAAGCTGCTTTGGCCTATGACAGGGCAGAATATAGTAAGGTGAGAATTCCAATCAGATAGAGGAGGGAAGAAGGCAGTCAGAGAGATGCCATGTAGCTGCTGAAGGACATATACTCCCTGGAACCTTACCGGTAAACCAAAAACCTCATATTACAATAAAATAATACAAATAGGTTAATTTAAGGTGTAAGAGTTAGTTAATAAGAATTCTGAGCTAATAGGCCAAGCCATGTTTCAGTTAATATAGTTTCTGTTTGATTATTTCAGATCTGGGAGGCTGGGAAACAAACAAGCAGCCTCCACCAACAATAGTCTCTGTGTTAGTTAGGGTTTCTATTGCTGTGGTAAAGAACTGTAACTAAGAGCAACTTGGAGAGGAAAGAGATCATTTATTCTTATAGTTTATAAATTCATCTCTAAGGGAAGCAAGAAAAGAACTCAGGTCATCAATTGGAAGGCAGGGACTGGAGCAGAAGCCCATGAGAGAACAATGTTTACTGGTTTATTTCTCAAGGTTTACTAAGCTAGCTTTCTTCAAACACCTAAGACCACCAGGACAGTGGTGCTAACATTTAGGATGGACTGGGTCCTAACATATCAGTCACGAATTTAAAAATAGATCCCATAGACTTGTGTACAATTTAATCTGGAGGTACAATTTCTCCTCCGAGGTTCCCTCTTCTCAAGTGACTCCAGCTTCTGTCAAATTGGCATAAAAGTATCAAGCACAGTCTCCAATGAAAGACAAAGACAGATTTAATAGGAGTAAGAAGTTCCCTCTTGAAAAAAATCTATGGACTCTGGAAAATAAAGGGAAACAATAAAAATTAAGAAACTAGACTTAATAGAAAGTCATAAAATCTTTCAAGCAACACACTCAAAGTACACTAATCTATATTTGTGTATAATTTCAGGGAAGGTAGCAGCAGGTTTCCGGAAAACTGTGCATTTCTTTGATGAATACTGAGTGATTCATTTTTAAAAACATATTCACTTAAAACATCATTTAAAAAAAGGTGTTCTAAGTACAAAATTAGTATCTATTGCTTAGTGGCAGTAAAAATTTGCTTTTTGGGTACATTGGTCTTTTCAATATAAAGACTTATAAGCTAAGATGATTGCTGGGCTTGTATAGATCTAGGATAAACGTGTAGGGAAACAAAAATAAATAAAGGTAGTGCAAATATTGATAGAAATTTCCATTTTCTGAATATTTGTAAGTGTAGAAATGCAACCCTTATCCAAGGCTAAGGTGCTGGCAAAGACACTGGTCTGACCATAAACATGTTTAAAGACATCTCCTTCATAAGAATTTTCCAGTTAATTAGCACAAGGACAACATAATCTTAAATACAACTATTCTCTCCTAGAAATCAAAAAATGAGTGAAGTTGAGCCTGAGAAATGAATATAAATCTCTAACATGGCAGGAAGACACATGTGGCATTAGGATTTGGATCTATTAATAAATGCAAATATATTTATTAGCAATGTATATTATTAACACTAGTTCAAAGAGCCTTTTTAATGCTTCTCTGACTACAAATTATCCACTTCAAAAAAAATTTTGGTAAAATGCATTGATTTTAAAGTTAGGTTTTATAAACAAATAGATTAAAGACCTATTCAAAATAAGATCAAAACTTATGAGGGACAATTTGTGTTGTAAACATCAAACATATTTTCTCTTAGGGATTAAGCAACAAGGATTTTTAATTATTCCAAATTTGTGGGGAGAAGTGTATAATATATTATTTATAGTGGCATTTCATGCTAGATTAAGCAACATCATAGTAATGCCAATGCCATTCATAATGAAAAGAGTAAGTCTTCTTAGAGGACAGCCATCACATTCTTGTTATCTAACACAAGATATCTGTGCCAAAAATTTAACCTTTCCTATTATTTTGCTTTAAAATGGCCTGACCTGACAAACCATATTTTATTTTATAATATGATTGATATTTTTATATCAGATTTCTAAGATCATTTTCACATGGATATTTCTAGAAAATATTATTTGTAGAGTTTTCATCCTAAGACTATACAGAAATTACTACATTCTGTAGGTCTAAATTCTTCAATAGCTTAGAGCACAGAGCATTTACACAAAATCAGCATAGGATTTACTTACCAAGCTCTTGTTTAGGGGTCATGCCTTTGTTATCACATTCTCGGTCACTTCCATTTTTCACTATATTTTCTAAGCTTCTGCTTTTCTAGCTCTTGAAACATGATCTGAAAACAAATTAACACAAACAATCAGACTTAATAAATAAGGTAGGTGTAAAATACAGGCATTTGAGTCTTGTTTGTACTTTTAATCTATTTTTAAAAGATGATGTGAAATCTTACCAGTAAACTGATAAAACCAAGCGCTATTTAGACAGGGCAGTATGGCATAAAATGCTGAAGATTCTAATCATGTCATTCAGATTAGATGACTTCGTCAATTCATAAAATATGCACTATGTTTTTCCAGTTTTGAAAAGTGTTTTTAAATTTGTAGGCCTTCAATATGTACTTTCAAATATCTTAGAACTTGGAAAATCATGGTTCTTAGTTTTAAAACTATTAGCAATATATTAGTCATAATATTTTCATTCTGTATATTTCAAGCTCTATAGTCAGAATTGCTTAGCCAATGAATCTCTATCTTTGATGCTTTCCATTTACCTAGGCAATTCATTCAAATATAGATCTTCGACATTCTGATTCCATAGGTTGTAAAGTTGATGTTCATGAAGTTGCATTTCAGATAAACCTATAGTTGATGTGCCTGTGGTTTTTACCAGAAGATGACAGGTTACTAAACTCGATACTAAGATTAATAATTGATATCAAATTTTGTCAAAGTATCAATAGACAAAATGCTTTTAGAGTAGGAAAAATAGCAGTAAGGTCCAAATTACAGTTTGGATCAAATCTTCTTGGGATCTGCATGGAGAAAATCAGCAAAGGGAAGAAATATGTTTAATAATTCAGTCTCTTGTGCTGTCATTCTACTTACTTTGAATTTCTTTTGGTTTATGAATGCACATACTTATCTTTGGTTACCATCTGTAAAATGGATTTACTTTCCTAAGTTGGAATCTATGTCTCCATCATTAATCCCTAAAGAATACTTAAATTTGGTTCTGCCTTTTATTGTGAAGTTAATGAATGATGGGACAAAGGTGACTTACAGTTCTTCACACGAGGGGGCATCTGAAGAGATGGTAGTGAATTTGTGAGGTTCTACTTGAATATTGCATGAAAAGTGTCTTATTTTTGCTTTCTCTTGCTGTGAAGAGACAATGTTCACAGCAACACATGGAAAGAGTTTTCGTTAATAAAAAAATTACTTGTGGGGTCTTACAATTTTAGAGGTTTTTTCTATTATCGTCATGGTGTGACATCTTCGTGGCATATAGGCGGATGTGGTATTAGTGATACACCCTCTCCAACAAGGTTATACCTCCTAGTATTTTCACTCCTTTTCAGGGACATTTTCTTTCAAACTACCACAGAAGAGTAGTGAATTATAATCTAAACTACCTCAAACTGAAACATGACAAGAGCTTCATGGCAGAAAGATCCAAAGCACAAGTAATATATATATTGTGTGTGTGTGTGTGTGTGTGTGTGTGTGTGTGTGTGTGTGTGTGGTTTTTGAGACAAGGTTTCTCTGTGGCTTTGGAGCCTGTTCTGGAACTAGCTCTTGTAGACCAGGCTGGGCTCAAACTCACAGAGATCCAACTGCCTCTGTCTCCTGAGTGCTGGGATTAAAGGCGTGCACTACCACTGCCCGGCCATAAGGGATATTTTATGCTGGAGAGGATGTGGAACAAGTGGAACATTCCTCCATTGCTGGTCAAAGTGCAAAATTTATACTCACTTTGGAAATCAATATAGTAGATTCTCAGAAAATTGGGAATCGATCTTCAGGATGCTGCTATATCAGTCTTGGGCGAAAACGTTAAGGATTGTATATCACACAGTAAGGACAATTGATCAATGCACAGGTATTGTTTTTATTCAGGTTCCCAATTATACACTTTATGGAACAGTGTCTATCATAAAATACTAAAACATTGAGAGAAAAATTTAGGTAAAGGAAGTCATACATGTTTCTTTGGACCATACAACTGAGTACTTAAACAAAAATAGAAAAAAATTCATTCTTGGTTACCAACAGTATGTCAGTGGATGGAGCATCCATTTTTTTATTATTGAAAACAAGAAAATGTACACCACCTTATATAGCTTCGAATATGGGTTTCAGTATTTAAACTTGAATCAAAAATTTAAAGGTAATTTATGAACTACATTTCCCTATTAACATAACACACCTGATATAAAAATCACAATAGATGCTAATCTTTTATGGTTATTTGGGAAACAGAAAATTCAAAATTAATAGCCAAGTCATCTCATAGAAGAACATGGATACCTTTCAATATTATAGACTTTCTGCCTAAAGGCATTTCAGAACTGAGTGGACATGACCTGTTTGAAAAGGACTTTGAAAAATATGCATGTGAAAGGATTTGAAGTTATTAATACAGACAAAGCTGGTGGGTTAACTTTAAGGAGAATAATTTGCTCTCAGGTTGCCCTTTTCATTTAAAGTCATGATTTAGGTTTTTGTTCTTGTTTTGTTTTTGCTACCCTCTTGGGAATTAAATCATACTCTGCTGTTGTTTGAACATCCGACAGAGTTCATTGGCTTCCACAATAGGGAAAGTAAATATTCTGTTTTTGTCATTGATCATGCTGATCCAGATCTCTGGGCCCTAGAAGGGTTTAATAACCGTAGTTGAGCACCACAGTCCCTTCTGAAAATCATGCAGCCTTGCGGACCTCAAGGCTCAGTAAAAAGCTCACTGGCTTGCTGGAATTTACAGGTATAATTCCATCCTTTTCTGAGTTTGTTTTAGCATAACAATATCTTATCCTGTAACACGGTTGGGTCAGAAATAAAGAAATGCACGTGAAAAACACACGGAGCATTTGCTGTTAAAAATGCTTCTAGGTTATTGCTTGCTGCCTTGGTATATTTCTTTACACAAGCGTTTCTATTTTTAAGAGTGTAGGCAATATTTAGGAGCTAATTTCAATTATGGTTGTCATCTCTTCATATTAATTATTTAACATGTAGAAATTAATTCATGCAGAATAATCATGTTTTCAAAGCTCGAGCAGGATGCGAATCATTTATTTTCTTGCATTCTGTCTCAGGTTGAATATTGATTACTAAAAGTTATTCATTTGTACTAAGTTTGCCATATGTCTTAGAATTGTACATGCAAACTAATTACCTACTACTGATGGCATTGCAGCTTTTCTTTTTTTTTTTAATGTGTCATTCAGTAAAATTGAAATTCGGGGCATTGAACATTGTTAATATTATGGTGTTTTGCTTCATTTAGTGTACTTACTCGGGTATTGCTTACAATTGAATAATTGCTTCATGTAGACTTTTGTATAGGTTAAGTTGAGCTGAATAGCTTACAATGCAAAAAAAGAAAAGCCCGACAATCAAATGAATAAGCACAGCAAGGGATTTCCTTTCTTTTTCAAGCAGTATGGAGGCATTAAGTATTGAAACACAGACTGTTTAATCTATTTTCTGACTCTTCTGTTGGTGTCATTTTACAGAAAAGAGAGAGCAGAAACAAAAACAAACAAAAAGCCTAGTAAGTTTTGCTATCACTTGTGACAGAAAACATTGTATCTCTTATTTTTCACCTAAGAGACTGAGACTTGGGGTGCAAATATATACACATATAAATATATATATTGCAAGTTGTATGATATTTCTGCATTTAAACTAAGAAGGTTCTTTGGTTATTTATGAAATATAGACAAGTGAATTTGAAATCTTTTAAATTATAGATGCCTTTATAAATAAATACATATTAGTCTAACATTATTTGTACAAAATATTTTGTTTTATATTTTATTAAAATATTTAAGAACAATAAAATCATTCCTATTATTTAATACCAAAAGCAGCTTGATCATTCACGTTTTAAATGTGACACCAACCTTTTCACATACATAAAATTGTAAAAGGTTATAGATAATTTATTAATTTTGACTCATGCTCCTTTGTAAATTGGTGTGAGGCAAATGGGATAGGTGGGGAACAACTTTAATCCCAACAGGCAGAGGGAGGTGGACCTCTGTGAGTTTTGGACTATCCTGAGTTGCATAGTAAGTTTCTTGATAGCCAGAGATACATAGCGAGAATCACTATCTAAACAATCAATCAATCAAACAACAGCAACAATTATGTGAAATCTAAAATATTTTATAATCTGTGATTTTTGAAAACTAACCCAGCACCAAAAGTGTAAAATTCTGCACAGGATTTGCTGTGGTGATTATCTCTCCATGCATATGTTCACCAAAAATAATGTATGCATTTCTGAGATTGCTTGCAAGTTTTATGCAAAATGTAAATGTAAACAATGTCAAGACTTGTATCCCACTTCCAAGTAATCATTGCATTATTTGTTTTCAAATGTTCCAAAATCTGGTAATGATTTTAAATTCTTAAATTCTTCTAATCCCAAGGCTTTTAGATATGGGACACTTAAGGTAGACTTGGATAGACTTGGTTAGAATAAGCTAAATTTACTAGAGAATCTCTAGAAGGATTCATCTACCCCTCGTCGTTATAATAGACATTATATGTGTGTCTGCCTGTAATTTAAGTCCTATTTAAAAAAGAATTTTGACACAGCCCTTTTGGCAGTTCAAAAATATTTGTCATTATTTCATCATTGGTTTCATCTGCTAAGTGCAGGCTCTGGTTAATGATCTGATCTGCTCCTCCTTCTCCTTCTCCTCCTCATCCTACTCTTCTTCAAAATAGATTGAAAGCGTGTGTTGCTAGGAAGGAGGTATATGTATGTGGAAAGAGAGGTGAGGTCAGTGTGGCATAGCTAGCAAATGTGGGCACCGTTGTCTTAAGTAAAATCAAAGTATTAATGAAGAACCATGTTAAGTAATGAAAGTTATAGAGTATAGGATTTAATATACATGAAGCCCAGTAAAATTATTTTTCAGAACATAAAAAAGCCTAATCATATATAAATATAATATATATAACTTATTATATATTATATTATAATAAATAATACAAATAATGAAATATATGATATATTATATAATATAAATTATATAAATATAAATATGATATAAATGTAATGAGATTTGAATAGTGAACTAACATAGTTCTTTTGAATATTTGTATTAATTTTTCAGGCAAAAGAAATCCAGGTCTGGTTTAAGTCATAACTAAATAAAATATTAAGTCCACGTCATTCTAACATTGGTCATTTTCTTAGTTCTTAATGAAAAGAAAGTAAAAAGAAATTCATTTTTCTCCATAGTGTTCTTATTCTAAAGTTTCTTTTTATTTAAGGTAAAGACTATAAGAACTTTAGGTTTTTCATCTTATCAGAAAAAGATAAAAGGGTATAGTGGGAAATCTCATACTGCTTCATCATCATATGGAGAGTTCAGTAGATTAGGAGCTATGATTCTTGAGCAGCATGTGCCAGGGTATTGCTGAGAAAGGCTTTCACATTCTGACCATATGGTCCTAACACAATGTCCTTTGCTTGCCTTACATGGCTACCTGAATGCATTTTAATACCTAGTCTAAAAAGAATGGTAATATATCTTCTAAAACTCAATCTTGATAAAATTGCTAAATACAATGGAAATGTTAAATTGTTAAACGTGTTCAAATGTATAACCTCGTTTTTAAACTGGGCATGAATGTATTTTTCTACATCTATTGAAGGAGTTTGGCTCTCCTATTTCTATACTATTTGAAATGGGTTTTTTTTTGCCATTTAAATGTTATATGCCACCATATATTTTAATGAAAAATAAAATTTGGATAAAAGTTACTTTCAAATCATATATATTTAATAATATATTGTTGTTTCTCTATAATAGTGCTTATAGCACATATCCAGAAATTTGATGCATAAACCACTTATAATTCCATTAGTGAGAATTATTTCAACTTAAATGTCTCCAAATAAGGGGTAATACATATATAATTAAGAAATGAAGGCAAAAGGTTACAAATACATTTACTTACTCCAAATAGTAGTTGGTACATTTCTGGTCTGAAACTCAGCTCTTTGCCCCACCTTGTCTATCATACATGTTTAAACAAATTAATTCTAAGTAGACAAAGGGTAACAGAGTTCAAAAAAGAAAGCCCAGCTATAAATTACTAGACTTAATGATTCTCTTGTGGGGAAAGCCATGCCTAGTTTGCAAAGCAAAAGCAATAAAATGTTTTTATCGTGTTCCTATGCTCAAATTTTAGCTTGCAGAAATTACTAAGCACAAGCACAATGCAGCAAGGAGATCTTGGTATCAGATTATCCTTTATGAGTTCAGTGAAGTAGCATTTCCAATAAGTTATTGCAGAGCAGGGAAGGCTGGGAAAAGATCCAGAACTGCCATATAAATGACAACGTAAATACAGCTCCTAGAGAGATGTTTATTATAAGTTGAGGTTTATGAAGACGAGCCTGGGATCATGTTTTTAATTGTGATCGACTTCACAACTTTATCCACAAAATTTTTAAAAAATCTTAATGGGCCATGCCATTGAGAATTATAACACCCCACAAGCTGTGTAAATTACTTTCAAAGTGGAAGTGGTGCATGGGGGTGTATCTACATATATGATCATTAATATCATCATTAATATGATCGTTAATATATCAAAAATGACACTCGAGTGACTAAATGTCTTGTCTAACAACTATTCCAAAACTTTAACTTCTGGGTGGTATGTGCTGGCTGAATGAGTTGGAAGAAAATTAACAAGTGAAATATGTCTTTTGTCTGTCTTCTTGTTTTGTTTACTGGAGTTTAGGTGTTGATCGTCAAAACTCTCCAATATAGAATTTATAGAGTATAATAGACAGTATCTGACTAAATAATACCTTAAACACTTCAAATTTCAACATCATAGAAAATAATATCTTTGATAAAGCTATTCAGCTTAAGAATCTTTAACTTCTGAGCTCACAATACAGTATTAAGTAATGATGGAGCAGGTATTGTCTGTCTGAAATCCTTCATTTGGGATTCAGCAGCTGTATTGTCAAATCATCCTTGGAAAATGCTTCTCTCTTTCAGCACTTTGTGGAAGTCATAATAGCCCACCATTATCTCCAACAAACAATCAATTTCATGCAAAAATATCTGTCTTCCTTTTCAATCAGTTTAAACCTCCCTGTGAAAGCTATTTAAAGCAACATTCTTCTAGAAGTTGTGAACACTTTTCTCTGATGAATTCTAAATTCAAGGAACACATCAGTTTTCAGTTCTTAGGGATGCAATGTGGAAACTTGTTTTATACTCTGTTTTTCTATGGCTTCAATGGAATTGGAAGATTTGTGATAAGCCTTCAAAATGGAAAGGAATTTGTGCCCAGTTTTAGTTGAATCTGGGATAGGTTTAGGAGTAGCTTTGTCCACTATATATATGTAACCAATTATACTGTGCTTATTGAGTAATTCCTTAGGTTATCTTGTGAAAAATAACATTATTAATATTATAGTAATTATTTGGCCTTAAGACACCAAAGACTTTCCTCCAATTAATTATGAAATTCATATTAATCATAGATATATATAGTTCATTCATACATAAAGTGATATAAAAACAATAGAAGGAATATGGTAAAAAACGAATACTGAAAACTATGTGCCCATATATTTTCTTTCAATTATCGCTGAAAAATGGTATGATACAAAAGTGAAAAGTTATACAATGTCTTTCTTGCTAAAGGAACGGGCATTACAGAAAACTACAGAGAGGCATCTACTTCACCATCTCCTTTCTCCACTGACTTCTGTTTTCTCTAGTCATAAGGAGTTTTCCTTTAACATTTTTTGCTGTTTCAGATTATTTAAGTTATTGATAATACTATAAACAGACATAAAGCTTAATCCAGGCAGTTTTGCTACTTGCTGAGTTGAATAGAAAGTTCAGAGTCATTAACAGTAGTTGAGTACTCTGATGAATACTTCAAAATACGGCTGGTAGGCAGTATTCCATGGGTAAGGTATAAAGTCCTAGCTTAATTGCTTTTCATTTTAGCAATAAAATGCTAATTAAATTTTGAAAGAACTTTATTTGTGGACTCATTAGTTGTCTACTTTTGATATGGAGGAAGCTGATTTATAATGAGACCTGGTATCTGTGATCAGAAGATAGGCACTATGACCTGAATGTCATGTTACCGCTTTGCTATCAAATTAAAGAAGTCACATGATCTTTTAAAGATCAGTGTATCATTCATAATAATAGCATTAGCTTTATTATTACCTAACCTAATGAAATAAACTATAAAATATTAAAATACAGGGATATAAAATTTGCAAAGAAACATAAAACTCAAATTCTGTTGAAAGCAATATTATGTTTACACGTTATCTTTTGCTAGGCTGTGGTTTTGGACAAAGACATGAGTATAATATGTTCCTCATTCAGAAATACATATACACAATTAACAAAAATAATGGTTTATTCTTATATAATTAAACATGAAATTGTATTTAGACTTAGTATAAACTTTGGTAGACTTCTTTAATCTATCTCTTAATGCAATTCTCCAATTATAACCTAAAATGTTGGTTAAGTGGATTGTTTGGATTCAGTATTGGATATCATTCATTTTTCTTTGTATTAATTCACAGCTGGTAAATGGCTATTGTGTGCCAAATAATGGAATTACCACAAAAATAGTAAGAAGACCTAATGTGTATAGTCACATATTAAAATAGGGGACACGGATAAATAATATAACATGTACAATCTATATAAACACCTTATTATCTTTCATGTCTCAAATTAATCTTCTGCGGTTTATCCATTGCTGAAATTAGGTATTTTTTCTATATTTAAAGTAAAAACAAATCACAATTAACTATTTTGGCAAAAAAAAAATATCCAGGGTTCTAAAACTTAAATCTAAAACTTATATCAGCCTTTGGAGAAAATTTAATAAACTTTGACTGTGAAGTTCTCACTAGATGTTTTTCGAAGAAGCAAAAATGAAGAGATTCAAAATGAACATAGAATGTGCTATAAAATGTGAAAGATGGAGAGGGTATTTAAAGAGATAAGCATATGGCAGAAATAATATGTTTTGATGCAAGAAAGTTTTGTTTTGTTTTGTACTTTTGTGAAATGAAAAAGCTATCCTTGTCGACAAACTGAGTTCCAGAATAGCAAAGGCTGTTACAGAGACAAGCCCTACCTCAAAAAATATTACTATTGTACTGGAAATTTGGCCAACTACCAAGAGCTAGTGAAGCCATGGATACTGGAGAAGAATATACAACCATTTCTCTGAACCAGAATAATTTTTTACCATGTTCTAAACATTTGTTCTTATAACTGCAGACAAAAGAAGTTCTCACCCCTCATCAGGGAAGCTTGCCGTTATAACAGAGAGACACGATTATAAAATACCGAGAGACT
>JAQHUG010000321.1:1015926-1025946 GCA_028555095.1 Dicrostonyx torquatus
ACAAGATGGGTTAATATAGACTAATTTCTTGTAACAGTTCATGCTATTGGTAGAGACAGCCATTACAGTTTCTAAACACAAAGAACTAACTGATGGGAAGCATATATATCGTTTTTTGATTTTTTTCACCCCAAAACATATACAAACCATGTAAAAGAAAATAAAGTCATGTTGGATGGCCAACTGTATCTTTTACCTCCAAATTTAGCCTTGATAATGTGTGCACACCCACAGTACTCCTCAATGCCATTTCACAACTCTGTCAGACAGCTTCAACTCCTCTGAGAAATTAATCTTTAGGGACTTGTTTTGGTATTGGTTGGTTTTGTACTGTTTTGTTTTGTTTGCAGTGTGTGTGTGTGTGTGTGTGTGTGTGTGTGCGTGTGTGTGTGTGTTTATGGTGGTGGTGGTAGTGGTGATGTTAATCTGGTGGTGATGCAGTGGTGTTAGTGGTGATGATGGTGATGTTATGGTGTGCTTGTAGCTGTTGTGGTGGTGATTGGTTTTATTTTTGGTATTACAGAAGAAGGCAGTATGTATGTATTCTGAATAGATAATATGATCCTGTCACACTCTTTGTCAAGGTGACAATATCTCCTGTGTTCAAGCTTTAGAGACATTCTGCTTCTGAAATTATAAACATCCCTCCTTCTCTCTTCTGTCCTCTCCCCCTGACTAAAAGTCTGTCTCTTAGAAACATTGTTAACCTTTTATCATAGGGCTCTATGAGTTCTAGAATACATACATGTGATAAATCACTGTGATACAAATCCTAAAATAAGACTGTTTCAATAACATATAGCTGGAAAAAAACCTAAAAGAGATGAATCAACCTTAAAATTGAAAAGAAAACTTTAACTGTGTGGTGAAGGAAGGAACACAAGCAATGTACACGGGGAATACACCTGCGACATGGGATTTGAGGGGTTTTGCAAAAATCTCTTCTGATGTGTGGACTTATTTGGCATAAGTAAATGTTCAACCTATTGACCAACTGGTTTTTTTAGATTTTGTGCTTGAATATGTATGAATTTCAGGTAGGATATCCAGGCATCTAGCTGATTCATTTCAACTCTCTAAGAAAAGTAAATGCATGCTACCCTCTTCTGTAAAGTGTGAAACTAACCAAAAATATGGCCTGAAATTTACTTCATTTTGTGACACTACATTTATATAAGAAAAAATACCTATCCCTGTTCTAATTCTTATTTGCAATAATGCAATAATTCATTCTCCGCAGAATATCTTCAGATACAAAAATTTAAGGTGAGGAAGCTGGGAAATATCAATCTTCATTATTCCCTCAGCATCATTGAGGGCTCATAAATAACTGCATTTTATACAGGCTTTGGATACGTCCTTGAAAAGTAGTCGTTGCTTATCATGCATTCATAATAAATTTAAGATTGTGTTAAGCTGCCATTTGTTTTATATTGTAGTTCAGTGGATACTGAAGAAAAAGAAACTATAAATAAGGATAGTCCTACAAGCCATTTATAAATATTTTAGGAGCAATGTAATGCATTTATCTAATCACTTAAGATGAATGGAAATTTATGACTATGAAGAAAATTTTAATAGCCAGGCCCTATTTCTAGGTGTGTAATGTTTCTAATAAACAACTATTACTTCATTATTTAATTAAAATCAACTGCAAGAGTTTATTTGCCTTGATAACTGAAAGCAAAAAAAATATTCAAATTATAATGTACTGTATTAATTGCATGCAATTTTTTAAAAAATGAAATAAGAAGTGGCAAAACACATAGTTCCTGCGTATTATCTAAAGAAGACAAAAGAATGCATCATTAAAGAACATTGTCTGAGAGTTTTCTATATTTCAGTCTAATTGCACACTACTTCAAATGATTCACCATTCTATTGAGATGTCTGTTATTTTTCCAAAAGCGATTTGCCTCACCAGAACTGACAAACTTATATGTAATTTGCATCTATCAGGTATGCTGACAACCAAATTTTGAGGACTGTTATAAGAAAAGAGCTTCTCTGTACACCTTGATAAACTCTGGGAGACATACTTTACTACTATTTGGACCACTGATTTTTTTCTAGCCATACAGAAACATTTTCCCAGGATGCTAGAACTTAATCCCCCACAGAATCTAATTTTTTCCACAAGACACACATTGAAGTAAGTATTTTCCACTAAAAGTGATATTCTATAGCAAGGTAAACAGAAGAGCAACAGAGAAAAATAGAAACATATTGAAGAGAGCAGATGAATGAACTGTGCCTCTATTTGATTTGTTATTTGTGTCCCTTTATGAGTTTTTCATGTACATGCACACTGCCTATCTCAGGCCAAGGTCAGGTCTTTGTCAGTGTTCTATAAAGATAGGAGAGGGAAGCTAATTCTACAAGCCACTCAGTCTGCTGATATGTATCCTTTCATTTTTAATAATCAATTTCAATATACAGCATGTCTTATAAAATAATTCAGATCTATAAAAGCAGAATGGACTTTAATTCCTACACCCTCGAAGTGTAGACTATGCTAGTTTTATTCAAAAAGTTATGACTGTGCTTACTTATTATCTATATTTAAATACAGCAAAAATATCTTAGGATTTTGAATATATATGTTGTAAATAGCTGAGATTTATAAATACCCACATATCTTTTTTCTAAGAAGAAAATCCCTCCTGATAATCATTTTTTCCCTTTTGCCATATTGAAAATGACCATATAGAAAATCTTTTGATTTAGCCCTGTTTTTGGCTGCTGTGTTAGGAAGCACAATGAACAGAGTAGTAATCAAATTAGTTAAGACTTTTGCCGTTAAGTATATCCACTAGTGTGTTTCTAAAGTCTCAAACTAAAAGATCACACTATGGTCAAACAAGAAAAACATGTTTGTTTTCTCTTAAGGAGTACAAAACTTTAAAAGTATTCCCATCAATGTTTAACCGATCTCTTCATTTCCATCTTTGTATTTTGTATCACAGTATTAGTTATTCATAGAAATTCAGTATTAACAGTCCTCCATTTCAGTGTCTGGTCAGCCAGCATTATTCTATACAGGACAATGAAACTTTCATAAAGCGATGATACTAAGAATCTATTAATTATAAAAAAGTAGAACTACATACTTAGTACTATAGCTAAGGATAGATTTAATTAATATGTGGATTTTCATAGACTGCAGACGAGGAGCCTAGACCTTTGTTCTATGTATTTTTCACTACTTTTTTCCTGTTCTGATGAAGTTTACATTCTAGAAAAAGATGAAGCAAGATTCTATTGCTCATTGTTAAGTGGATTATGATATAAGTATCTAGAAAGATTTAATCCAGTGGAACTTTCTGTGGGACATATTTATCTGTAATGACTTTTAGCAGTTCTTTTAAGAACTTCTTAACTATCTTAACTATGTATTGTTAACTTTAACTTCTAAAGTAGTTATTGTTAATATTTGTGATAACTAGGTATTGTACTTTATTGTCTTCAATCCCTTGATGGAGCTGATAAGAAAGCTGACCTATGTATGCAGTTCAGAGAGAAGATCTTATGACTCTAACAAACTGAAAGCAAATTCCAGTTGTCCAGTTGTCTCTACCCCATAGGCCACTGCAATACTACTTGTGATTAAAATTTTCAAATGTAGATTTTTTTTTCAAAACAACATAGTGGTATGAAATGATCAGCACACCATCCCATTTTGTTATAAGAGATTTTTTTGTTGGTTTTTGTAAATGTGTGTGTGTGTGTGTGTGTGTGTGTATTTACAAATGTTATGGTGTTGACATAGCAATACGGACGTTATAATAAAATCTTTGAGTCATCTTAATCATATGCAATATCAAAAGAAACCTCAATTTTGCATATCAAAACCATCCCATGGCCATGTGAATCATAAAGATGCATTGTATATGTAACTGTTACCTCACAGTTTACCCTGCTGATGTGATACAATGCACTGACAGAGACACTGAAGTGAGAACATTTTTATTTTATCTCACAGTACAAGGTATACTCCATCATATTGAAAGTAAAAGCAACAAGACCTTTCAACAGCTACTCAAATAATGTCCACAGTCAGAAAAGAGCAGTGCACTGTGTTTGATGCTAATGCTCAGTTTGCTTCCTCCATTTTTAAATGGTCTCTGCTCTTATTATTTATTTATTGTTTGTTTTACATAGCGACCACAGTTTCCCCTTCCTCCTCTCCTCCCAGTTCCCCCACCATGCCTCTTCTCTGCCACCCTTTCATCCACTCTACCTTTCAATTCATAAAAGGGCAGGCCTTCCAGCTCCCATGAATATTGACAAAGCATGGCATATCAAGTTGTAGTAAGACTAAGAACCTTGCCTCTTATTAAGGCAAGGCAACCAAGTATGAGGGATAGGGTTCCAAAAGCCAGTAATGGAGTCAGAAAGCGCCAGTTCCCAATGTTAGGAGTCCCACAAGAGGACCAAGTTACACAGCTGCAGAGTGCCTAGGTCAGTCCCATGCAGGTACTCTCCTTGTCAGTTCAGTATCTGAACTCTTATAAGCTTAGGTTAGTTGATTCTGTTGATTTTCTTGTCATTTCTCTCTGACTGGTACAATATTTCCTGCCCCTCTTCTGTGGGATTCCCCGAACTCAGCCTGATGTTTTGCTGTGGGTCTCTGTATCTGCTTCCATCCATTGTTGCGTGAAAGCTCTCTGATGACAATAGCGTTAGTCATTCAATGTATGGTTATTAAGACTTGTCGTGGAGGGACTGGGACACCAATTAGCCACATAACCTTTGACCTACCATATGTCTTGTTTATGGAAGGTGTTCGGGTAAGGGGGGCACAGAGATTGTGGAAGTTGTCAACCAATGACTGATCCAGACTGAGATCCATGCCAAAGAGTGAGCCCATCCCTGATACTGCCTGGAGTCGGGACCCAGAGACCTAGCATAGAACCAAGAGTGAGCCCATCCCTGATACTGCCTGGAGTCGGGACCCAGAGACCTAGCATAGAACCAAGCATAACAAGGGATTTTTTTTAAAGTCAATGTAGTGATGTCTAACAACAGTGTGCTCTCAGAGAAACTTCATCCAGCAACTGGTGGAAATTGATTCCGACACCCACAGTCAAACATGATCCTCTTCCTAAGAGTTGGTAGCACAATCAGAGGGTACACCTTCACAGGCCAGTTAATGTAACCAGGTTAAGCCCTTAGAAAGAAAATCCCAGATGTCCATCTTCCAAATGATTCTAGAGTCTGTTAAATTGGAAACTAACACTCAAAACTATGTCTCGTTATTTTTAACTGTCATTTTATTCGAAAGACAAAAGATTTGTATAATCCGAGGTTCTCTATTTTGATATATATTGACAGAATGCAGAAGACTAAAAAGTGTTGAAAATGTCAAAATTTCAGCCAAAAGAAAAAGCAACAATCCTAATAGCATAGCACCACGAACAGCACTTCCTTCTGCCGTGTTCAGAGTGGATGGATCGTTGCCACTTATAATTTTTTTTTAGAACTCTGAGTTGTGTCCAACTTGTCTCTGAAAACATGAAAATGCTATTTTCATCGCTGAAAACTCACACTCTTTTAGTGAAAATGAAGTTATGTTAGATTAAGTCACAGTTGTTCAAATGGATCAATCAGATGTGAAATGAACTTCTTCATTGATAGGAACTCATGCATTTCCTAGGCTACAGAGCAAACTAGATATGTATTTGTTGCCAAAACAGCTTTAATAAAGGATGAGCCCTATAATGTTCTATTGAAAACTTCCCAACTACTTTAAAGTTATAATAGACTACGATATGTTGTAAGCTGGAGACAGATTGCTAAAACATCAGGAAAGGAATAGGAAGAAAATTTGGATATGGCTAAGAGGAGATTGTAGAAATAAGCAGATAGTTATGGTTCAAGTTATTAAATACATACGATGAGTCATGCCCCAGGCTGTGGTTTTCAATCATTTTCCAGTCCTCAGACTACTTCCTTACTAATTCTTTATATCCCCACTGCACAAAGGAAAAGGTAACTATTTATTAAAAAAAATCCTAACATGAAAATAAGCATCAAGAAAATGTTCACATAAAGTGTGGGTATAAAAAGAGCATACTATCTGAATTGTGTATAGGTTAATCTATGCATTCACTACATACCTTTGATATAAAATCATCATAACAGCTTGTGTGTGTACAATTGGGCATTCTGTGAAACATTACAGGAATAAATTCTGTTCCACCAAGGTATAGACCAGCATTTTATGTTTCTTTCTTTTGTTTTTAATTTTATTCTTTTATTTTTATTTGAGACAAGATCTTTTTAAATTGCTCAGACTGACTCTGTAGCCCAGGCAGACAAGAGTTGCTATGTCCCTGCTTCAGCCTCTGAGTAATTGATATTACAGGTCATCAGGCCTGCAAAACCTTTCAAAGGCAGTATTTTCTCTTTCTGATATATTTTTTTCAACATTGAATATTGAACCCAAGGTCTCATATGCTAAGCAAGCTCTTTGCCACTGAGCTATGACCAGGGCCTTGATCTTTCTAGTAAAAGAAATAGAAGTAATAGATTCAAGGAATTATTATTATAAATGATTTTTATGAAACCATATACCAAGTTGCTTTTGCCCAAGGATTCAAACCCAGATTTCTCTCCTATAAATAGTGATGCAGTTTTATGACAGCCAAATGTTTTTCCATCATGCCTCCTTTCTTGAATTGACTCTCTGATACCATATGACTGAAATGTCAAGTTTCTAACCTGGAATTCACCTGGAAGCAAAGACTTTTTAGTGCTCTCTCCATAAAAGTTTACTGTTTTCTCAGATCAATGGGTTATATTTGCCCATAGCTAACATCAATTATTCTCAGAATCTTAGCTTCTAGGCATTAAGATGATATATTTTATTTTACTTCAATTAAAGAATTACAGACTAAATTCAGATTAAAATAAAAGCAAATAAAATAAAACTACCATTTTTTTTTGGTCTGGAGTATTTACATATTAGTTAAATAGTTAAATATTTCTGAATGGATGGTATAATCTTAGAGAACACTTGTATATTTTATGATAGATAAAATATTTTACATTTAAATGTTCCTCTAAAAGAAAATTATAATACAATTTTACATAAATTTCTTATTTCCATGTAAAGAGATATTAGGTCATTCTCTAAAAAGCTATTATGTATCAGCTATTTACAGAGAAATGTTTATTAGATACAATTTTCTTACTCCTTTATACATTTTTCTCTACACCACACAAGTAGTACTTTTAGTCACAGTGTAGTCATTTACTTACCAATAATTTATTATGAATAAATTGCTATATTTAAATTCTACAGAAAATAATATAATAGGTGGTCAGTATAGCAGTGTTCATATCCATTATTTGGCACTTTTGAATTGTTCGTATACCATTCAGTTTCCCCTTATATTTACATGCCTCCGTTTACTTTGCAGCAAAATGGAAGAATAATAGTGCTACCTAGAAGGAGTGACCAGACATTAAAGATGCAAAGGGCTCTGGAAAATGTTCATGTATACCTTTCCCACACGAAGTGTAGGTTAAGTCTTGGACATTAAGATATCCTGGAGATTGATTTGTAAAGCCATATGTGTGTTCTGCAATGCGCATTACTTCTACTGCATATCTCCTGAACCAATGTGATTTCTCTTTGCAGAAAGGCGTGATATCCTAGGATATTTCCTGAACATTATTCGTTGAATGCCATAAAATGCATGATGAACAGACCTAGAACAGCAGTTGTTTATTAAAAATAGTACAAGAATGATGGAAACAAAACATAAGAGCTATAAATCACTTATGAGGCCTTTTATCATTTTAAGTTGCTTTTATTTTTAGTTACGTATTGACATATATAAACTTGTTTTTAGATGCATATGTGTATATGTATAAATATGTGTGTCCAATAAAGCTCATCTTTATATTTTGTAAGAATATTTTTTTCCTTTCTTAAGACAAAAGTGTTGTGTTTTCTCTCAGCACCTTTAGTTTTAGAATGTGAATCACATTTCACCTTAATCCCATGATCTGTAATTACATATGAGAAGAGCTATCAGAGCAGAAATACAATTTTATGTTCAATTATCAGCTTAGTATTCATTTTTGTGAACTTTAGGTGTGTTATATGCATTAGTTTCTATAAGGCTTATGCCCATTTCATGTACATAGCATAAATTATACATCACAATATATATGTGTCTTTTGTGACATGAAACCAACCCAAATTTTCATCCATAGATGATCTAATATAAATTAGCCCAACTCCCATATAATTCATCAAGCTTTTTGGAATATGCTCCTCCATTAGTTCTTGTTTCATATTTGTTAAGCCTTTTATGTGAATGTCACCAGAATGAAAAGATTCTTATTTAAATGAATAACTTCCATAGTTTGATGCAATCTATCAACAGCATGCCTTTAAAAGGGAGGAACATAAAAGACCAGAATTATTTTATTAATAATCTTGAAAGGACATTTCAATTTGTTTGTAACTAAGTAAATCTTTTGTGCTTTTCACTCATGAAAAAGGGCATGAGTGTGAGGATCAAGAGACATGTCACTACAATATAACCAAAACTGACTGAGCATTCAGGGACAAATGTTCAATGACTCCCTGAAAATCTCAAGTTCTTTCAATCATATTTAAGTTATATTACAATTCCTGTCATCATAATTAAAACTTTCTATTTTCAGCTTCTCCAAGTCCCTTTCCTCTCCCCTATTTTCTGCACTTAAAGTATGCAGTGAGTATCGTTCTGTTGTTGTTTTCCTGACATCACTGCCCGCTATAATTACTCTATGATTTGCAACATTACATTAAGGGGAGAGCAAAACTTAGTTTTATGCATGTTTACAGAAATTCAATTTTTTTCATTTTTTGTACTGTCTATTTAGTTTTCACCAATTTCTGAACCTGTAGTTTCTCAGTGAATATGGGGAATTTTTTATAGACCTCCTGCCATGAAATCTCATATCACAAACTCCCTTCTGGACTGACAGATGAAATCAGGTACTTTGAAGTTCCAAGATAATGTTTAATTAAACACTTTGGACTTATGTTGCAATCTAGGCTCTGAATGTGCTACTAAAATTCAGTAGAGTTTGTTTGGACTTATAAGAAATGGTGGAATAATAAAGATTATCTTCCCTCTTTTCTAATTATGAGTTTAAAGACCATGATCTATAAGACTAACTTCTAGACTTCCAACTCTTTGGGAGAAGTAATTCTATTCGCAGTTAGCATGTCACTGAACGGAATCTATGTTTAAAATAAGAGAAGAGCTATAGAAATATTTTTATGTGAATATCTGCTTAAATTTTCTGGGTGCCATTTTTAGACTGGTATTTTCTAACAGAAATTTTAGAAATATGTTGATGCTTTGTGCTAATAGACTCTCCTGAAAGCTAATATTTAGGATTATAAATTTATAAACATTAGACATTATAAGGCATACAGAATGCTTCTTTTCATTGTCGTGGTTTTTCTGTTATGTGTTTTTTATATATGTAGATTTGTAGAAGCTATGGTTTCTCCAACTAACTTTCTTTTCGTTTTTTATTAGATTTTTTTAAAAATATCAATCCAAGTTCCCACTCCTTCCCCTCCTCCCATTCACACCATACATCCTCCCACTAAACCCCCATTCAATCCTCAGAGAGGGTAAGGCACATTGCTATGGGAAAGGTCCTAAACCCTCCCTATTATATCTAGGCTGAGCAAGATAATCCATCCAAAGAAAATAAGTTCCCAAAAAGCTAGTACATTCAGTAGGGATAAATCCTGGTGTCATTGCCAGTGGCTCCTCAGTCTACCCCAGCCACATTCAGAGGGACTAGTTTGGTCTTATGCTTCTTCCTTCCCAGCTCGGCAGGATTTTGTGAGCTCCAGTTAGTTCAGGTAGACTGTTTCAGTGGGTGTATTCATCATGGTCTTGACCTCTTTGCTCTCTTTCGCATTCCTTCCGCTCTTCAACTAGACCTCGGGCGCTCAGTCCCGTGCTCTGATGTGGGTCTCTGCCTCTATTTCCATCA